>CM034531.1:12166582-12193553 GCA_020002185.1 Paraescarpia echinospica
ATTGTTGTTATTGTTGTTATTGTTATAATTGTTGTAATTGTTATAATTGTTATAATTGTTATAATTGTTATAATTTAAAAAAAAATTATAATTGTTATAATTGTTACAATTGTTATTATTGTTATTGTTGTTATTATTGTTGTTATTATTGTTATTATTGTTGTTGTAATTATTGTTATTATTGTGGTTTGTTGTTGTTATTATTGTTGTTATTGTTATTATAGTGTTGTTGTTATTGTTATTATTGTTATTATATTGTTGTTATTTTGCTGTTGTTGTTGTTTTAGACAACGTACACTAGTTCTTTTCTACCTGAACCTTGGGGGCGGGGGTTTCTACCTGAACCTTGAGGGCGGGGGGGTTTCTACATGTACCTTGGGGGCGGGGGAGCTCTCTCACTTAAGATGTTCTGTTGTCTTGATGTCTTAGAGTAGATAATCATTGCAAAATACATGCTACAATCTACACGGTCTACACATGCTACAACTGCCCCGCTCACCCCTACAGGCACAGAACGTTAGGCCATATCCGCGGACACTTTAATATGGCACCATCGACCACTGTCCACTAATGGCGGTCATCAACAAAGGCCATAAAATACAGTCTAGCAAAATGCGGATTGTGTGTCAAATTCGATTCTCTGGAAAGCACTTTCTTCGTCGATAAAGTGACCGTTGTATCAGGTTACAGACGCCAGACAGCATCTAAAGAGATGCCTGCGAAGAATCCTGTGCATCGCCAGCATTTGCAATCAAAGAGTTGGTTTACAAAAGCTTGATCAGACCTCTTGTTGCATATGGGAACCTACCGTCAAACATTTGATCCTTCAACTAGATACTTTCCAGGGAAGAGCTACCCGACATGTAACGTATTGCTATTTCTGAAAAAAGGTAACAAAATTACTGAAATTCTTCAATGGCCATCACTCCAACCCAGACGGAAACAAGCCCGACTCCAACTTCTAGCCAACGGAATCAGTGGGAAAACTGAGTTTAGCATCGACATCAACCTACCGACAAAGCAGCACTCACGCAGCACCAGAGGAAACAAACACAAATTCACGCAGCCATTCTCCAGAACAAGAGTGCATGCAGTCTCTTTTGGCCCCACACTTGCAGGCAGTAGAATGAAAGTCCCTGACCCTAATGAAATTATATTTTCTACCAAAACCATGAAAGGGACATGCCCAAAGCAAGACAACCGATGCCATCCTGTAGGATGTTGTGAAAGAAACAGAAACAAGAGGCCCGTGTAAACAATACTTGAGCTACTTTGCGAGAAGCCTTTACATTTTAAATCCGGTCACACTAAACGTTCGTTAGCGTGAGATCTTTGTACACAATAAATAGGTCCCGTCGTAAAATCATGGTTTAGACCTGTAATACAGTGTCAAAAGTCAAAGACATGTTATGATAGTTGTCAATAGGAACGCAATTAACCATCAGTCCCTCGTAGTGGGTGTTGGCCTACTCTCTACACGGATGAGCACTAGGAGACTTGTTCGATTAAGACGTATGGACTAAGCAATGCGTAGCGTGAACCACACATCGACGTGAGTCGTCTGTTTAATAATAAAGACTCCCAGCAACATGCGCGTCGTTGCGCAACATCTAGCAACACGAAAACACGCGCCGGGTCAGATCACTGTTTTCATTCCGGGTTCGTTGCGTGAGAAATAAATGGCGATGATGTCCATGTGGTAGCTGTTGTTGGCGATTTATGAGCTCTCTAAAAATATTGTTTTTGAACATTTCACAATATTGGAAGGTTATTTATGATACAGTTCGTGATGCCCTTACGTTCCTGTCTGGCTACATATTCACGAGTCTGTGGTGGTAGGACCCACTCCCGACAAGATGCAGTTTGTTTGGACGCCAGTGACGGGAGCATCACCGACATTTGACGGATTTAAAATGCATGTTTGCATACAACATTGAGAAATGTTGCCATTATCATCAATAAATAGTGACCCCTATTGCCGTATGGAATATGTGTGACATGTCCTAACGATGTGTTTTATGTTCCAAGACGCGGGGAATGAGAACCTAGATAAAGATAGAAAGCCTAATCGTGTTTTATAATAAAATCATTTATAAATTATGAACCATATCTATACGTTCTTGCATGTTCACTGCGGGTAAATATATTGCAACGAACCACAATGTGTTAATGTAATTTGACAATACAAGGTTAATTTCTGCCTCGAATATCATGTTTGCACTTCACGCTGAAGTGGCAATGTGCAACGTGCCCGATATACCTAAGCAAATCACATGGGAGTTTTAACAAAAACCTAGACCAACTACTATAATGCTAGCTTATGCCTTTGGCAACACTCACTTATGTAATCCAATTGCCGAGGTATTATCATAAAGGTTGCCGATATCCCTCGGTCCTGTTCTAATAATTACATTTACACCCTCGATATGACACATGAAGGACGACGCTAGTAGGCATGCAAAGCGACAACAAACATTGCAATGAAGTTGAGTTGTGCTTTGCAAGTGCAATGACTCTCCTCAAAAATCCGATACATCTTGAAAAGGTGTCGCTTAATGGTACAACCAGCCGGCGCGTCTATCGCCGTGGGACTGCGCAAAACGTGTGAGCGGTTAGCCTCTGAAGCTCGCTACAATGTACGCATGCTAATTCGATGTGGTTTCGCATATTGCTTCACACCAAAGGATCTTGCTTGTTTCCGGAAGTCCCGTGAGAAGGAGTATTTTTGGCCTATCTTTCAATAGCACCTTCGACCCACGGCTGTGCCAAAACAAAAGGAACAGTGCGTGCGCTAAGTGCATACTTACCGCGGAAGCAGCAGTGCAGCGGGGAAGCAGACGGAATAATACAACAACCACCAACCTCTGATGATCAGTGTAGGCGTCCTCGCGTTTACTATTCATCTTATTCGCGCAGACTTAGTAGAAAGTTGTGTTTTCGCAGCCGCTTAATGGCACACGCTTTGAGCATTGATCTCGTCTTTTGCAGATCGGCCGGTCAGCGTGCTTCGCATTGCACTCTGGGTGATTGGGCGTTCTGTATGAAAAATGTTTGCCTTTTAGTACCTCCGATTAATATTAGAATACACATCACAAGCAATGATCACATTAAAACATACTATGCTGCAAAATTGGTATAGGTCATGCAATACGTTAAGAGGAAGATATGTTCTTCTATCTCGAGCGATGTAAAAGTAAAAGAAGACATTATTGGTATCAGCACATAGCTAGCTACCCATGGAGCAACAAATCACAGGCACCACTAATATCACAATTACAATGTTCGCTTCCAATGACGCCATCTGGAGAGTTTATCACCCCTCGATTCTCTCAAGTGTGAGAAATGCCCTCCAGTAAAGGTACTTTAAAGCAAACACGTAAGTAAATATGCTTTAAAATGTGTAGATCAGAGGCCAATGGTTCAAGGAAGCTTTTGAATATAGAACAATGCGAGTGGTCCTGTTGTGGAAGAGGAGAACTCCAAAGTCAACTCCAAACTCTTTCCATTCATTAATCGTTCTGGAAGTAAAGCACTTCATGGTATGCAAATTACATAACATATAATCCTCGTTTACATGGTCGCTTTTTGGGTACAAGCAATTGTGCACGAGAGAAAACATCTCTTGATTCGTCCACTTAAAACGAGAATCATGGGGCGTGCTTTCGCTACTGCAACAAAAATGGGCTGAGCGAAAAATGACCTCTCTCATCTAAGAGATGTGGCGTTTATACGGTGGTGTCCTAATGCAATTTTTGGCTCTTCTGTTTCCTTTGTTCCTCGCCAAGGACGCACTTTGATGCTTCAGCCAGACATGGCTTGATGGGATCGTCTCTAATTGCACGGGACATCTGACATTCAATATAAGTACTCAACTGTATTCAACTTCCGGTGCGTCATTGCATGACATATCGTCAATCTGGCGTGCTAAAAAGCATACTCGTAATGACTGAATTACTGAAATATACATACATTATAAAACTCGTCTTACCCCCCGAACAAATTCGTAACCTTTCGAGAAAAAAAGCGGCTGATTTACCCCAAGGGGGTAATTACTCCAGGTTATATATATGTGTGTGTGTGTGTGTGTGTGTGTGTGTGTGTGTGTGTGTGTGTGTGTGTGTGTGTGTGTGTGTGTGTGTGTGCGTTTATGTGCGTGTGTGTGTGTATAGACAGTCTACTCTTTAGCTCCATCAGGGAAAGAATTCGGACATCATATCTCATCCGAGCAATACGGAGATCCAACCTATTTTGAGACTGCGTGCGTGTGTGCGCGCGTGTGTGTATGGTGGCATGCGAGACCAGGGGTGTACCCAGGATTGACATGTTGGGGGTTTCCAAACGGGTATTACCAGTGGCGCGGTAACGAAATTCATATTGGGGGAGGGCTACCGGAGCTTCAGCACCACCGAAACATTTTCGCCGCCGCGCCGCTCCATATCTTAACATCTTTCTTTACCTTGTGGCTGTCTCGGTTGACTCGACTGTGACATCGGACGGAACGGAAGACGGGGGGAGGTATGTGGGTACACCACCGGAGAGTAGCGGCACGTAGGTACCAGTCTTCCCCGGTGCACCGGTTCATTAAACCGACTGCGCATAATAACTATTTACTCGCTGATTATTTGAACACCCACAAACCTAACTCGCGCTGAACTAAAACATTTGAGGAGGAGGATTTTTCTGAAAGAATAGTAATTAAAAGGGAGTGATGATGATACTACACGAATCAAGGCCGTATAGCGCGTAATCTAGCATTGGTCGTGCTGAGATCACGTTAGCGGTGGCTAGCGGCGAAATGTGCGAACGAAGCAGAAGGCTGATTTAAACAGTCAACTTTCCCCCAAGTTGTATGCAGACATATATGGCTGTGTTGGGAGAAATTGGGTCGGGGTGTAAAGAGGAGTAACGGGAAAAGAACAGAAAAAAAAACAAAAAACAACAGCATCGAGGCCAGCATCGAGGCCAGCATCGCCCCGGGCTGAAGAAACCACATCAGAAGAAACCACAACAGAAGAAACAACAGACTCAGTCTGGTTGCACGAGTATAACTTCGAGTCTTCTAGACGAGTTAACGAGACGAGGCCATCGAATGCACGGGATTAAGCTTTGTTAATACTCGGTAGGCGAATACAGTGGAGACGCATTGTGCATAGAGTCCCAGTCGGCTGTAACAGCAGCTTTACAGATGAATAGCGGCACAGAAAAACGAGCTTAGCAAGACAGACGTCTATTTACGTACAGGGAAACGACAACAAATGATCCGGCAGAAACGAGACAGAAACCTAAATTTAGACGACGCAAAAAAAGGTTAAGATCACAGCTGCGGTAACAGACGGTGTACGTTGCACCGGCATCGTAGGGTAGGACGGGGTAAGGACTCCCGAACAATAAAACGCCTATTTCGTATTTCCACCACAGTTCACGTTTCATGTCCGTCCCTGATGGGCGAATGCGGTGCTGCCACCTACCGACTACCCTGCCGGAAATCAGAAGTAGGTAAAATAAGTGTTATCAGCACGAAGCCTGTCTGCAATCGTAAGGCAAATAGGTGGGTTTAATTATTCATCTCAAGTCTTTCTGAATAATAGTTGTGTTCCGGGCAATATCCTCTCAAATGTTAAGGTAGTCAGGACATATTTCTTTCTTTTATTATTTTCATGGGAGACGTAGTGTTAGGATAGGTGCATTTGAGTAGTTCATTGGTCATGTATCGTTGTTGCAGAGAAGTAACCCACAATGTCATCAGACCAACTGTAGGGAATCATATGTCCGGTATTTTGACAGCCACAGACTGAGCCACGCGACAACGATTCTTGTTTTTGTTGTGCTTGGATTTATTCATGGTCAAAAATACTCAATAGATTTTACTTGTAACAGGTAACCAGAAGCGTAAGTATTATTCTGAAAGGCCTCACGCAGATGACCCCGTACACGCTTGGTGGCGAGTTGGCGCCCAACGCTTTGACCTTTCGCACTAATTGTGCATTAAGGCCTGACCTTTCCAAGGTAGGATTACTTTACGCAGACTCATAATCCCCCACATCGCAGAATGACGAATGCACTCTGCTAACTCTCGTCACCTTCAGTTTTTAAATACAAATATTCATCTTTATATAACTAGGAAGTATTCAACCAGTAGACTTGTTCGGCGAACAAAGTGAGCTATGTTTTCTATTGTAGGGTAACATATTGTAGGATAACCTATTGTAGGGTAACCTATTGTAGGGTAACCTATTGTAGGGTAACCTATTGTAGGGTAACCTATTGTAGGGTAACCTATCGCTCTTCAGAGATGTGTGGAGTGCGGTGGCGCATTGCATAGAGCATCGGACTTTCAGTCCAGAGAACCCGGGTTCGAATCCTGTGCTTCCGTTTCGAGCCTTCGAACCCGGCGCCCTGCCATGTAAGCAAACGGTTTCCTTCACCGACACTTCAACGGTTAGCCCCTCCTGCCTCATCAAGTCCAGGAACTTGCAATTAGCCCCTCCTGCCTCATCAAGTCCAGGAACTTGCAATTAGCCCCTCCTGCCTCATCAAGTCCAGGAACTTGCAGTTAGCCCCTCCTGCCTCATCAAGTCCAGGAACTTGCAGTTAGCCCCTCCTGCCTCAACAATCCAGGAACTTGCAATTAGCCCCTCCTGCCTCAACAATCCAGGAACTTGCAGTTAGCCCCTCCTGCCTCAACAATCCAGGAACTTGCAGTTAGCCCCTCCTGCCTCAACAATCCAGGAACTTGCAGTTAGCCCCTCCTGCCTCAACAAGTCCAGGAACTTGCAATTAGCCCCTCCTGCCTCAACAAGTCCAGGGACTTGCAGTTAGCCCCTCCTGCCTCAACAATCCAGGAACTTGCAATTAGCCCCTCCTGCCTCAACAATCCAGGAACTTGCAGTTAGCCCCTCCTGCCTCAACAATCCAGGAACTTGCAATTAGCCCCTCCTGCCTCAACAATCCAGGAACTTGCAGTTAGCCCCTCCTGCCTCAACAATCCAGGAACTTGCAATTAGCCCCTCCTGCCTCAACAATCCAGGGACTTGCAGTTAGCCCCTCCTGCTTCAACAATCCAGGAACTTGCAATTAGCCCTTCCTGCCTCAACAATCCAGGAACTTGCAATTAGCCCCTCCTGCCTCAACAATCCAGGAACTTGCAATTAGCCCCTCCTGCCTCATCAAGTCCAGGAACTTGCAATTAGATTCTCCTGCCTCAACAATCCAGGAACTTGCAGTTAGCCCCTCCTGTCTCAACAATCCAGGGACTTGAAGTTAGCTCCTCCTGCCTCAACAATCCAGGAACTTGCAATTAGCCCCTCCTGCCTCAACAATCCAGGAACTTGCAATTAGCCCCTCCTGCCTCAACAATCCAGGAACTTGCAATTAGCCCCTCCAGCCTCATCAAGTCCAGGAACTTGCAATTAGCCCCTCCTGCCTCAACAATCCAGGGACTTGCAATTAGCCCCTCCTGCCTCAACAGTCCAGGAACTTGCAATTAGCCCCTCCTGCCTCATCAAGTCCAGGAACTTGCAATTAGACCCTCCTGCCTCAACAATCCAGGAACTTGCAGTTAGCCGATCCTGTCTCAACAATCCAGGGACTTGCAGTTAGCTCCTCCTGCCTCAACAATCCAGGAACTTGCAATTAGCCCCTCCTGCCTCAACAATCCAGGAACTTGCAATTAGCCCCTCCTGCCTCAACAATCCAGGAACTTGCAATTAGCCCCTCCTGCCTCATCAAGTCCAGGAACTTGCAATTAGCCCTTCCTGCCTCAACAATCCAGGGACTTGCAATTAGCCCCTCCTGCCTCATCAAGTCCAGGAACTTGCAGTTAGCCCCTCCTGCCTCAACAATCCAGGGATTTGCAGTTAGCCCCTCCTGCCTCAACAATCCAGGAACTTGCAATTAGCCCCTCCTGCCTCAACAATCCAGGAACTTGCAATTAGCCCCTCCTGCCTCAACAATCCAGGAACTTGCAATTAGCCCCTCCTGCCTCAACAATCCAGGAACTTGCTATTAGCCCCTCCTGCCTCATCAAGTCCAGGAACTTGCAATTAGCCCCTCCTGCCTCAACAATCCAGGAACTTGCAAATAGCCCCTCCTACCTCATCAAGTCCAGGAACTTGCAATTAGCCCCTCCTGCCTCAACAATCCAGGGACTTGCAGTTAGCCCCTCCTGCCTCAACAATCCAAGAACTTGCAATTAGCCCCTCCTGCCTCAACAATCCAGGAACTTGCAATTAGCCCCTCCTGCCTCAACAATCCATGAACTTGCAGTTAGCCCCTCCTGCCTCAACAATCCAGGGACTTGCAATTAGCCCCTCCTGCCTCAACAATCCAGGGACTTGCAGTTAGCCCCTCCTGCCTCAACAATCCAGGAACTTGCAATTAGCCCCTCCTGCCTCAACAATCCAGGGACTTGCAGTTAGCCCCTCCTGCCTCAACAATCCAGGAACTTGCAATTAGCCCCTCCTGCCTCAACAATCCAGGAACTTGCAATTAGCCCCTCCTGCCTCAACAATCCAGGAACTTGCAGTTAGCCCCTCCTGCCTCAACAATCCAGGGACTTGCAATTAGCCCCTCCTGCCTCAACAATCCAGGGACTTGCAGTTAGCCCCTCCTGCCTCAACAATCCAGGAACTTGCTATTAGCCCCTCCTGCCTCAACAATCCAGGAACTTGCAGTTAGCCTCCTGCCTCAACTTTACAGCTGTGATTACTACTAGAATATTTTGTGTATAATTTGACCGTTTCGTGAAGAAAATTACGAACACAGTCTCTTGCCCATGAAACACAACCGGGAGCATACATTCAACATATGTTTAGACATATTTACCTGTCAAGAAACTTGGTTTTCCATCTGATATTTCAACCTCCTTCCGCGGTTCCCATCAGCAGACTAAACCAACTTTCTTGAGAGGTAAATATGTATAATTATTAATAACCAAGAACCCGGATCATCAATCCATTGAAGGATTCAACCTATTGATTGTAGTATTAAGAACATTATATTAATAAATAAGTATTCTTGATTATAGCCGTAAGACGGAGATTTTGTGAAACTAGAGATCGACTATTCAATTACAACCAATATTAGGTTCGGATGAGATTACGCGTACGTTAACACGTGACATGTAATCCATTGAAACACAAACGAGATACTAAATGAAACGAACTGAAATATTCCTTACATATCAGGTGTATGTAACAATAGACGACGTCTGGTGTGTCGTGTGATTGAATTCGTAATTCTAACTAAGCTCGCGATTACGGGAAGATGCGAGAGCTTTGGTTGCTTCTCAAGACTGACATAGTGGCTAGATTGATTAGGTTGCATTAAAAAAAGATCCGATGGTTGATTGAGTAGCAGATACTCCACAATAAAATTCAGATTTCGTAGTTTTTTTTATCTCAAACGAAACACCAACTGTATGCTGTCATAAGAATCTTGACGCCTTCAATCCCCGGATACTTTGCATTGAAACGTATTCGGCATTCAGCGATTACAAATAACAGACGACACAGTCACCTCAAAGTTGCATTCTAAGACCGTCCACCTATTAAATAAAATTCTCCAACAAACCAATATGCCCTTATAATTTTTTTGCATAATATGCAATTTTAAGATAAAAATGCGCAAAAGACAAAACTTTATATCAGCGTGCCATACGGTTAGTATTCCGCTGGCAGAAACTGGCGACCGGTAGTTTTGCAAAACTATAATTTATTGAATAGCATATCAACTGCCAAAGTGGCAGTGCCTTTATTTGATCATACTTGATCAAATAAAGACAGTGTGTTTATGTTACTCGCATATTTCCTAACAAATAGTTAAAATGGTAGTTCAACTCAGAACGCAACTTTAATAAATACGTTAAAGGTAAGTGTACGCTCATATAGCGCGGTATCTACAGTCAGTATGACTATTCAAAGCGTTTTACCCTTCAACCCTTCGAAATGGCAGCAAAACGAGTCGAACCAGGATTCTCCCGATTGAGAATCCGATATTCTCTCACTACGCTACCGCGTCCCATGAGGGAGTCTGTTATCTTCTTCTTTAGGTGGCATGCTTCGAGACCTTGGTAGCCATGACCCTGAGACTCACCAAGATTGTTCATGGGACATGACGTGGACCACAGTTCTCTTTCACGGGGTTCGCCATGAAGTTTTCCTTCTCCTAGATGGGTTGCATGTCGTACGTTGAGAGTCTCATCGCCCAACTATTTGATGGGGGCTGGATAAGTGGGCGTCGGGAAATATCCACACACAGATGGGCTCCACAACCTGCTCCTTTGGGAATCCCGTCTGTTCCGAGACACCTAACAGGCCAGCCCGAGGCCACAAGGTGCCCACAACCTGCGATTCACCTCTGGAAAGTGAGGATAGGGTCATTTCACACTCCGGTTTAACGCCGAGACGGTTACCAGTGGGGATTGAGCATATCATTAAAAGAGCGTAAGTTTGATTGATTTTATAGTGACATCATGTTATCTTGACCAATAGGTTTTTAATGAACCATGGTAGTTAAATGATTTGACCGCTGTATATTTTAGAATTAATGTCAACTTTGCCGTTCAAAACATTCGCGAACAACTGTCGAAAATGTCTAGTACCTGTACGGACACCGCTTATTGGGGTCAGGTGTTTACGGAATCACGTAGTTTTTGGGTCACGTAGTGGACATATCATTAACACCTGTAAAATTACGGTTGAGGTTGTAATCGAATAGCATCAATTATAACGTTACAACAATAAATACTGGAACTTGTGAACGCTTGAGTAACCCCATACTATGGTACGATAAACCCGATGTTCTATTATTGTTACCAAAGTTAAATATATAATCTTCAAACGAGCAGACTTACCGTGGCAGACACTTTATAGACACTTTCGCCGTTTCGTGAAATTATTTTAAAACGAGAATAAATTCGAATTGGTGAAGACTTTTCAAGATATTCTGCGAAAGAGTTCTGCACCTGTGTGGTGATACCGATGTATCTTTGCAGCCGAATAATGAACTGAGGTATTAACGACACATTAGTTTGCCAATTAGCACTAATGCCATGAGCGAACACTGGTCGTTGTACAAGGTATCAGATGGCACTTCGTTGCCGTCCATGCTCTGCTCCCGGAGACTCGGCGAGGTATTGAGGTCACAGCAGGTCCGACGTAACGCGACGGTATATATAACCCTCCCGCGAAGTACACATGGCCTACGCATGATTAAGCATATTGCTCTAAGCACAAACGTAATTAACTGAGAGAAAATCAAACGATCGAGCACATGTTTGCGCGTAAGACTACAACAGCGATACAACAATATAACCCAAGTCATTTATTAAACACGACTATCCAGGTTCCGCAGGAGATAAACATGTTAGTAATGCTCAAAACTAGGCCCGTAGCTGATGACACAATTTATCGGGGTTATGTAATTCACATAACCACGTGACGCGTTTTTTACCCGTAAAATCAAGTTCTCCGCGCGTAGTATTTGTAAACAACGACGTTATCCACTTGACGTTGACTTGAGAGGCCGTTCAATGGCCTGGGATGATAATGCATATTTAAATGCACAATTTATGGCGTAGGTGGCGGCGGATAACGTATACACGATACTCAGCAATAACAATATAGCAGCAAACATGTCCGTGGTTTGGGTTTGTTGACATCTACGATCACATGAAGGATCCGTAAAACCAAGTTACGAATTTTGCAAGTTACGTAAACCGTCGCCAGCTGATCATTTACCGTGGAACAATCGGAGAGAGAACGCATAACGTTGCGGACAACCGTTCAAAGCTACGTAATCTTCGTCAAACGTACGCACGCACGCATCCCCTGAGAGTTACGGAGAACTGCGAACTTGTCGTCGTGGTATACAAGAACCGCGTGCTTACGAAGAGAAGAAGACTGTAAATTTACACTCAAAATGAAAACAATCAATTTGTCGTTATATAACGGGAATGACACAAGAAGTGTTCACGTTACTTGAACGTTAGCACAGGGTAACGGTCTTTCGTTACCTGCGACAACTCGTTGATGATTTCACCCCTAACGCAATCGTAAAGTAAACACACCGTACATGATTCCCTTAATAAATGCCCCGAAACATTCCCTTGAAAAAAATATAATGATCAGGTCAGTTTTGCTTAAACAATTGTGGGTTAATAAAACACATTTGTGTGGCCAAAATGCAAGTTCAGACTTTGTACTTCGACGATTCAAATATAAAACATCTCCGGAAACAATCAAGACGAAACCGAGAAGCCATTAGAAGACACACGCCACAGACTCCTGCAGTGGGAACGTTACAACTTGTTACAGAACACGTACGCTTAGGCTAGGTCGTACAGACACATGTACTTCTTTGTGTAAACTGTATCAACCTAGATACATCCTTAGACATTCTAGAATGCTATGAGAGAAATGTAGGCGGCCGGCGTCATGCAATGTGTATGTCTCTCTTGCAAGCGGCGGCTGTTACCACTGCCTCACCATGGTACTCCGTTGACTTTTAACAAGATTTAACCAGATTGTGACTCAGAGAGTTAACTCTAGGTGACAGGTGGACAATGAAGCCCTTTGGCTTATCGACAGTCCAACCCTTTTATCTATGTGTATCCCGCGCTTCTGAGGTATGTGTCGATTTTATTTTTAAACATATTCACGCTACTAGCACCCATACAATCAGCAGATAATCTGTTCCATTCATTTACATCCTTTGTGAAAATGAGAATTTTCTTATATCTAATCTAAACTGCTCCTTTGCTAATGTAACTTCATGTTCTCTAGTCTTTTTATCTTTCTTAACTGAGAACAAAATATTTCTATCAATATTTGTATAACCATTCAGTATTTTAAACACTTCTATCTGATCTCCTCTCAATCTCCTGGTCTCTAGTGTTGTTAAACCACATTCTTTTAGGCGAATTTCATAACTAAGATCCCTCAGTTTTTGTATCATTTTAGTCGCTCTCCTCTGTACTCTTTCTAGTATATATATGTCCTTCTTGCGATATGGCCTCCATGCTTGAATACAATATTCTAAACGAGGCCTCACTATTGTTTTGTACAGCGGTATTATTAGTTCTTTTCCTCATACGCTATATTTCGTATAATTAATCGAAGTAATTGATTTCCCTTTGAAGCTGCAATTCCGCACTGCTCTGAAACCTTCATATCAGCACTAATGGTTAAACCTAAGTCCTTTTCTTTTACAGTAGTACTTAGTACAGTACCCCCCATTGTATATTCTACATCTTCGTTCCCATGTCCTGTGTGGAGGCATTTACATTTCCCAAAATTGAACAGCATTTGCCACTTTTCAGACCATTTGATTAACCTGTCTAGATAATCTTGTAAATGCTGTCTATCTCCATCACTTTTAATCCTTCTAAACACTTTTGTATCATCCGCAAATTTCAACACCTTGCTTGTTATATCATCATCCAAATCGTTGATATATATTAAGAATACTATAGGTCCTAGTAATGATCCCTGTGGTACCCCACTCAATACCGATTTCCGATTTCCACTTGTCGTAGTCCGGGGCGCGGTCGCCTCTCATCGCGCCAAGGAAAGCTGCTCTGAGCTGCCGAGTAATGCTCTTCTTACACAAGGGACAAAGGGACTTGAAATAAAAGAGTTCAAGTAATATTAAACAACATCGCAGTATGAAGCGACATATTTGCTTCACGTAACATGCGGCGAGGACATTTCAAGATTACGAAGTGTCGACAGACGCACAAACGCACATACATGCGTGCGTGGGCTCTCATGCACGCACGTACGCGTGCACGCATGCACGCACGAACACACACACACACACACACACACACACACACACACACACACACACACACACACACACACACACACACACACACACACACACACACACACATCAATTGGATCTAAGTTAAAACCCAATATCTACATGATCTGTATAGTCTAACTCATAACTTAATTTCCAGAACAATACGGAATCATTCACAAGATGACGTCAAACAGAGCTTAATCGTGATACTAATAACAACGCCGTATGACAAATATCGTAACAAATCCTACAGTACAAAGACCCCAAGGCCGACCGTCGAACTATAACGTGATCAGTGCGAGGTGTGCGGCAACCACGGCGTCCAGTTTAGTACGACAACCTACGAATATGACGCACAGTTCTCAAGAGACCCAAATAATGAATGGGTCATTCTTTATACAGCTGTACGATATAACATATATAGTACACATGTTGATGGATGTGCAAAGACGAGACATTGGAATAGTGTAACCTGTGGAGAATCGCAACAAGCGAGGTATGTTTAGCCGACTCTTCGCTCTTCATAAAACTACGACTCACTCACGGCGTGTACCGGCGGCGTAGGAAGGCAAAACACACGGCTGGATATAGAGCGAGGGTCTATGTATAGCACCACAGCGCAGAATAGCCAACGGGTTCGGGGGGAGGTTCCGTGGCGCCGAGGTAAAGGGTTCTCTGTATTTACAAGTTCAATTAGGGAGCCCATTAGCGGAACTATGGCGGGGGAGTGCGGCCCCGCATCAGGTAGGCAGTAGGTAGCCAGCGGTCAGTGAGATTGGTATGGCCATTTGTCGTCCGAGTGGCCGTGGATGGTGATGGATCTACGCAGTATCCGTGCGAACGGGAGAAGCACGGGCCCAGATATAGGACGGGTCAACGACGGACACTGCTGTGTCTGTGTCAACGACTGTTGATATATGATATGGGAATAATCGGTGCATATGGGGTGTTTATGAACACTAAGGATGTTACGTTAAACTCGCGGGGTTCTACGTTAATCCCTGAAAGTTTGGCGCTCAAGATCCAAGCCGTTTAGGAGAAAACCGTTAACATATATACACACATACGCAAGCTCGATTATATATAATATATATATATTATATATATATATATATATATTACATATATACACTGTATATATATATATATATATATATATATATACTGTATCTGTATATATATATATATACGTACACACCTGTATATATATATATATATATATAGACATATATATATTCAATCAGTATGTCACTGTTTCAGTTACGACGAATATTTGAGTTACTGAAGTTCGCCGTAACGATTAGAACTAATACCATTCGTAATCGTTCATTGTCAACAAAGCAAGATTTGGATATGGACCTCACTTTGGTCTCCGCGTCCCTGTCCTTTGGTCTCCCCGTCCCTGTCCTTTGGTCTCCGCGTCCCTGTCCTTTGGTCTCCGCGTCCCTGTCCTTTGGTCTCCGCGTCCCTGTCCTTTGGTCTCCGCGTCCCTGTCCTTTTCTCTCCGCGTCCCTGTCCTTTGGTCTCCGCGTCCCTGTCCTTTGGTCTCCGCGTCCTTGTCCTTTGGTCTCTGCGTCCCTGTCCTTTGGTCTCCGCGTCCCTGTCCTTTCTTACACTGTCCTGTTACTTTACGTTGCCTCGTTGCTCGTCTCTATCCGTACATTCCTCGTCTGTCGCTGCCGTCCCTTCCTTTCTCTATAATTTAGGTGTTTAACCACACCATCGACGGCGAGTGAATCCACAAGTATGCTACTGCACCCGTCGCAATGATGATTGATCGTTGTTAAATCCACCCATCGGTTATTAATGAATATTTTATTAGTATATAATAACGCCAAATGCAATCATTATCAAAACGTCACAAGATAACGAATTCCGACGTGAACACAATCCACAGATGCGTGCATGTGACACACTCCCTGTGCACGTCCGCACGTACGTCGTATACACATGTGTAGGCGTGAATGCGTGTATGCGTGCGAGGGTGCTTAATTCTGCATTCACACAGTCACAAATGCACGCTCGCTCGCTCGTACGCGTGCACGCATGCACACACACACACACACACACACACACACACACACACACACACACACACACACACACACACACACACTACACTGCACTTGGTTCGTGTGCACGAACGAGCACATGTGTATGCATGTATTCGGTGTTCCAGGGTTCACAAGTACGTTGACATGTGTGTGTGCGCGCGCTATGACAGCATGCATTCTGCGCGCAGTCCACGCCGAGCGATACAACCAGCCGCCCTGCATCTAACGCCCACCTGCGTGACTCCTTTCTTCCACCGTCCCTCCCTTCTCACTCCCTGCCGCCGACCGGCTGACGGGTCCTCGCCTCGGGCTCCCCGCCGCCGTACCGTTACCGAGCCGCTGAGGCTGCAGCTCCGGGCGTGTGGGTGTCCGCTGTCGGCGCTCTCATCTACAGTGCGTGTAACACAGGTAGGGACGGACCGACCGGCCGTCGTGGGCTTGTCAAGCCAGCCTCGACCAGGTGGACGTGGGAGGGAACGTTTTCGGGCACACATCTCGCACGAGGCCACCCAGAGACCCGATTATTCACACACCAGAATTAGTGCTACAAATGGTACGCTGCGTGGTTTTGTCCGTGGAATTGTTTAATGAAGTGTCACGGTGTGTAAAATTATATATTGGCTCGACGATGTGACACGTTATTGTTATTGAGGCATTGTCTTTCATTTCACCGAAATGTCCCAATGCAGAATTACATGGTATTAATCTAGTGGTGCATTTCATGAAATTGCCGTATGAACGAGTTGCTTGATATAATTGTTCCAATATTGTCACACGTTGTCCTAGTGGTTCGGCGTGTTGTTGTTTCAGTAGCATGTCGTACGGTGTAGCATGTTGCCCTTATGACGTCGTACGCCATGATACATGCATGTGTAACCGTATCATGCATGCATGTACGTACATACGTATAACCGTAGCATGGATGCACTTGCCACGATGTAGCCATGTCATGCAGTAAACAGGGGCGGGTCTACGATTTGACCAACGCAACCATTTAAAGAACCAACTGCACGCCGCTTGAGCTTCCCTTTACATTTTATACTGCTTAGAGACCACTGTAAAGGGCCAAAGAGAACTGTGTGGCGACGCCGCTATAGAAATGTCATAGTTAATTGTGTTTTATTATTTATAACAACGACGCCGAGAAACTGTATTAATCGTATAACATGCAGAATATTTCCTATCCTCCTGCCTTCCATATAAGCGTGGGGTGGATGTTTAGATGTTCATGAAGCTGACTTATAGTGTTCCCCAGCGATGTCAATCACCCTTGAGACCCGAAGTCCTCCATCAAGTCACTCCGCGGGGGTCATTGCGAGAAAGCCTGGGGCTCAAATCACGTACTGCACATATTTATATTGATTGTTCGATTGAATGCAAAGCTAAGCACGAGTTAAGCAATTCCGCGCAGTGCCCAAAATGCGATTCGGTTGTAATAGAAAAACTGGTATATTTAAATGTATGTTTTGTTACCGACTTCAATAGCGTTTTCCTCAATTCGTACATTTTACAATTTAAGAAAATCTATATTGAAAAAGCATATATAAATAAATGTATGCGTGATTATAAGGCAAAGGTACATAACTTACGCGCAGTATCCTGTCAAAGACCGTTCAAAGTGTTTTATTCTACACTCCAACACCTGTTCTGTCCAACATCAACTCGACTTCAGCCACGCAGCTAGTGCATGTCATTTATGCACAACCATTGTTTCATACGCATCTAACACTGTCTGTATACATACATATATGTATATATATATATATATATGTATATATATATATATAAATATATTATTATTATCCAGTATGGGTCCACCTCTCATTGAATTGGAGCAACGCGGTGTGAAAGAAATCGCGCGACCAGCGTTGTGGCACTTACATAAAAAGTAGACAGTATGAATGTGTTTTGTAAAAGCAACGTTTAACTCTATAAATACGTTTTCGTTAATACAATCGACGACTTTGCTCACTCGGCCGAAGTATTTGTTACTAAATGTGATAGATAGTTTGCTGCGATCTTGCAGGTACTTATTTCTATCCCGTCGCGCCATATTGTGACGTCAACGGGGGCAGATATCCCACGATACGCCGTTTCACGGACGTTTGACGTCGATTAGGCCTGTGTTACTTTGAACAATAGTAGAAACGTATTTTTTTGACGTTCCGAATGATTGAACGTAATGACGTATACTGTCGATCGCTGGCGTCATTTCATGCAACAAGAAAACTCCAGGGGCCGGTTTCATGTGGCGTACTTAAAGTTACACAATTACTTAGCGTCACGTGTTTGCGTAAACTCCTATGTTCGCTTATATCTAAAAAATCACGTCATTTACTAAGACAATCATCTCAGCGTTAAGAACGTTCTTAGGCGTTTCATGAAATCGGCCCCTGCGGCTATAGCTAATTTGTCTGAACTATGACTAGTGACATAATTACTTTGTTGGAATGTGAGCATACTTGCAAATACCGTGTCATATACAAATATTACAATATGTGGCCATCGAGGCTGTACTAGAGAATGGGGACCGATAAACGCCAGTCACGTGGAGTAGCCCCGGGAAACAATGTTCAGCATAGGTGCACAGATCGGCTTCGAACGAAGGAACAGTTTAAATACATAGTCACGATAGACGGATAGGCGTGATTTGTAACATAAAAATATAAAGTACAATGCAGATATAACTTAGTTTGTCACAATTAATGGCAGACAATGATCACGAAACCTCATTACGTTCCACGCGTACTCTTGCGTGGGAGCGTCCCTGCTTTGTGAACACATGTTTACATTGTTGTGATAATGTAGAGCAGGTGAGTCTGTGTCATGGTGCTCGCGGGCATCTACGAACGTACGCGTCTCAGGAAGCATTCATATCAGCCGTCCAAACATGTGTGCACACGTACGTATAGAAACACGCACGCGCTAAAACGCGTGAGGAAAAACTGGTATAAATCCGTTGCTCTCGTGTCCATGATCAAAGAGATGCGCACAAACACATACACTGACGCGCATAAGTGTACGCATGGAAATGCACACAGATAAACACACAAACACACACACACACACACACACACACACACACACACACACACACACACACACACACACACACACACACACACACACACACACACACACACACGAACACACACACACACACACACACACACGCCGACGCACCCATACACGCGTACACATACGCGCGTGCACACGTGCCATTATTCCCGTGTGTTTACACACGCGCACGACGCAGTGTCGATACCATGCACTGTAACTTACTTGCTCGGCGTACGTTGGCAGTCAACCCGCTGGAGTTGCCTCGTTGCGCCGCCGTGCGACCAACTCCGGTTATATCAACTGCGAACACATCGCATCCCGCCTGGCGCCGACCAATGGATCGCGTCGACCAACGGCCGAGCGATGGCGGTGGCGTCAAGAGCGGCGCCGCTCTGGGCTCGTGCGTCTTAGGCCAGTCGGCTCAGACCAGCCGCGGTGTGTCCTCGTCGAGCCATTGTCGGCCACGACGTTCGTCAGTCCTTCTGTTCTACATGTTGTGCGCCAGTGTCCGACTTCTTCTTGTTCAAAGCTGCCTATTGTGACCAGGCAATCCAGATCATGATGGTTTACCGTTTTTATACCGTTTCAGTCGGTTCCATGCGTCTATGTTTTAAAGATTTTGCTCTTGTTCAATGCAATCGCTATATAATGTCTCTGTTCTTGTTCAATGCAATAGTTCTATGATGGTTCAGCTCTTGTTCAATGCAATCCCTCTATTATGGCTCTGCTCTTGTTCAATATAATCGCTCTATGATGACTGTGCTCCTGTTCCAAGCAATCGCTCTATGATGGCTCTGCTCTTCTTCAATGCAATCGCTCTAAGATGGCTCTGCTCTTGTTCAATGTAATCGCTCTATGATGGCTCTGCTCTTATTCAATGCAATCGCTCTATGATAGCTCTGCTCTTGTTCAATGCAATCGCTCTATGATTGCTCTGCTCTTATTCAATGCAATCGCTCTATTATGGCTCTGCTCTTATTCAATGCAATCGCTCTATGATAGCTCTGCTCTTGTTCAATGTAATCGCTCTATGATGGCTCTGCTCTTATTCAATGCAATCGCTCTATGATAGCTCTGCTCTTGTTCAATGCAACCGCTCTATGATTGCTAAGCTCTTATTCAATGCAATCGTTCCTCTATGATGGCTCTGCTCTTGTTCAATGCAATCGCTCTATGGTGGCTCTGCTCTTATTCGATGCAATCGCTCTATGATGGCACTGCTCTTATTTAACGTAATCGCTCTATGATGGCTCTGCTCTTATTCAATGCAATCGTTCCTCTATGATGGCTCTGTTCTTGTTCAATGTAATCCCTCTATGATGGCTCTGCTCTTATTCAATGCAATAGCTCTATGATGGTTCAGCTCTTGTTCAAGGCAATCGCTCTATGATGGCTCTGCTCTTATTCAATGCAATCGCCCTATTGTGGCTCTGCTCTTGTTCAATGTGATCGCTCTATGATGGCTCTGCTATTATTCAACGCAATCGCTCTATGATGGCTCTGCTCTTGTTCAATGTAATCGCTCTATGATGGCTCTGCTCTTATTCAATGCAATCACTCTATTATGGCTCTGCTCTTGTTCAATGTAATCGCTCTATGATGGCTCTGCTCTTGTTCAATGTAATCGCTCTATGATGGCTCTGCTCTTGTTCAATGCAATCGCTCTATTATGGCTCTGCTCTTGTTCAATACAATCGCTCTATGATTGCTCTGCTCTTATTCAATGCAATCGCTCTATGATGGCTCTGTTCTTGTTACATGCAATCGCTCTATGACGGCGCTGTTCGTATTCAATGCAATCACCCTATGATTGCTCTGCTCTTGTTCAATGTAATCGCTCTATGATGCATGGCTCTGCTATATTTCATCGCCTTGCTGCTATGTCGGCTCTTTCCTTCGTTGCTGCAATGGCCATACACCGCCTCTAACCTCACTGTAATATATCCATAATATGGATATATTACATTTATTATATATATGTATCGTCTGACATACGATTATTTCTCTTTGTTTTCTTAGAACTCAAACGCGTCATGATGGTATTTAAGAATGAAAGCATACACCGCTCATCTGCCGGTTTGTGCAATACACACAACTTGAATATTTGTTGCCGTCAATATGCGAAAAAAACCACTTCTCATTTGTTGATCTACGTAATACACACACACACTGGTCGTGTTCTGTGGTCAATGTGCCCCGACTAACGGACGGCTGTCTTCACTCGCACAGAGCTACTCAGCACCTCTATAGAAGCCTCACAACCTGACACCCGCCGGCCAGACACCCTTTATCTGGCATTTTGAGGCTCGTCTTCGCGCGCACAAATGAAACTACGGCCGTAGAAGCCCGCAAGCGAACTAGCCAAATCACATCAAAAACAGCAGACGTAAAATCGACCTAACGAAGCGGAAGGCAGCCCGATATTTATCTGCGATGATCTCCACTGGTTCGCTATGCCCGCTACGCACAGTACGTCACTAATTGGCGTAGATACATTTGTCGCCGAATTACGATCTCCATCACGCCATTGTGGTAGCGGGAATACTACGGGCAGCGAGATCCAGTATTTTGTGGAAACTGCGCGGGGCGTTAAATTTTTTTTCAGTTGACGTTTCTGCGCAACCGCGTATCTAGGGGAAAATATTTAGCACTGACGGCAACGTAAACGTACCCTATGACAACTAATGTCAACAACGTACTCGCGCATGCGCAGAAACGTCAACCGGATAATATTTAACGCCGGATAGATGTGAGCGCGACACCGTAGTGAAGTAAGAACACTGGGCATGTGCAAACAGCAATATAACAAGGCAACATAGACCTACACGCCAGGGTTGGGGTCAAGTATAGTTGATCAAGTACTCAAGTATCCAAAATAAATATCAAGTACAAGTACAGTTCAAGTACTCACTTATGTACAAAGTACTTAAGTACATCAAATACTGACATATCAAGTACAAGTACTCAAATATAAATGGGCCTATTTTAATGGACTATTTTTTTAAGACGAGGGCATTGGTTATATTATATCCTTCTGTCGCGAATCAGTGGCACTGTATTTCTTGGCATCAGTGATGAAGCCTAGGAGATTACGCTGATCTCCAGTAGGTGTAGGGTTGATGGAGGTCATGTTGAGGTGAACTACAGGGTGTTCCCTCTGTAAAAAATTAAATTTAAACATTATTAGTTTTAAATATAGAAACTGGTTTACAGTCATGTGTATATATTCAGTTGAATTGGTACTTATAAATAAACATGTAAACATATCTGCATTTTTAGTGGTCAACGAAATACACTTTCTTTGATGAAATGGTTATTTAAAATATTTATCTGAAGAAATTAAACTAGATATAGCATAGACTAACAATATACATTACAAACCTTCAAGTGCTTGATGAGGTTCGATGTAGCAGTTTTAGAACATGAATAATCAATCACGATTGCAATGTATGCACTTGGCCTTAAAATTGCCAACTTTACTATCTGGTGGAATGAAATGTTTCCAAATAGCAGATGCCATCTTGGCAAAGTTATAGACAGTAAAATACAGTAGTGGCAGGTGACGATTGTTCAGCAGCAATAACAGTTGTAGAATATTCTGAGGTACCCACGAAACCTGGCATCTTATATACTGGCCAGCCAATATTAACTCCAAGCACATCAACATCTAAGAATGGGTGTTAAAATCAGTGTCTTCTGATGTTGTCAATTCACTGCCAAGGATGTAAACAAAGATCATAGGAAGCCCTCTCTAGGAATTCACACCTCAAGTCAATTATAAAAACTAAGAAAACATTCGCCCCCTACATCACAAGGAAAGACAGTCAAGGAAGGTGCATCAAAGACACACTGCTGCTGAGTTATCAGAATGGCTTCCACACTATTTTACACCTTAGCTGATTAGTTAAATAAATAAAGCACTCACCACCTACATCACAAGGGCTTTCACACTATTTTCACACCCCAGACCCTACAATCCTTGAAAATATCAAGTACAAAACTTTCCTTAACAGGAAAGTTTTGTAATTTACCAAGTACTGTAGTTCAAGTACAAGTACTTTGCATTTTAACACATCAAGTACTCAAGTACATCAAGTACTGACAAATGTGTACTTAAGTATAAGTACAAGTACAAGTACAAGTACTAGTACTTGACCCCAACCCTGCTACACGCATGCACATTTCGTTTCGTAACGAAGTCAGAATGAAATTCATTACGAGTAGACATTGAGTTTCGATTCCGAATAGCTCGGTTTACTGCACTGATTTCATACAGCCTTCGTAAGACTAGCTTGATTCGTTCAGGCTGGAGAAGGTCTGAGGTCTGGAAGGTCCTGTTCGACAGGACATGAAGGGTAACTCACACAGGGTACACGAATAAAGTGCCTGTGATATTGAAACAGTATAGGCCAACTTAGTGGTTATGCTTTCTTTCTAGGACTGTTGTGTCCTGAACATATATTGTTGTGAACATGGAAACGGACATATTTGAAGACGACAGCAGCTATGTTGGTCAAAGCATAACTTTCTGATGGCTCCCAACAACAGACATAGGGTGTGTCACCGAGGGAAGGCTCCCCTGCTTGTGTAGACAAAGATCATATTGTGTTGGTAACACTTGATGGGAAGCATCTACCGTGTTGATTTTCTCGAAAATTTAATTTTAGGATTTGACGAAAAATTCAACAGCATGTCAGCAACATGACAAGCAACAACATGTCAGCAACATGACAAGCAACAACATGTCAGCAACATGACAAGCAACAACTTGTATAATCAATACACAGATCGTTACTTTGCGTTAGGACACTAACAAGTCTCCTACGCCGTGCTATATAAAGAAATCTACAAATCTACAAAAAGCATGATATCTCCTACTGCTGGTAGAGTTTGATATCTCCTACTGCTGGTAGAGTTTGATATCTCCTACTGCTGGTAGAGTTTGATATCTCCTACTGCTGGTAGAGTTTGATATCTCCTACTGCTGGTAGAGTTTGATATCTCCTACTGCTGGCAGAGTTTGATATCTCCTACTGCTGGTAGAGTTTGATATCTCCTACTGCTGGTAGAGTTTGATATCTCCTACTGCTGGTAGAGTTTGATATCTCCTACTGCTAGTAGAGTTTGATATCTCCTACTGCTGGTAGAGTTTGATATCTCCTACTGCTGGTAGAGTTTGCAGTCCTGCAGATTTCTAGATGAAGCGCCAACAAGAAAACGTCACCTGTTGACCGTGGCAACCAGTTTTGTTAAGACATTATCGGAATGCAATATACATTCATAAATATCTTCCCTACTACACAAGTTAGCGTAAACCATATAATAGTTACACAAAATTATCATGAATAATATTTGATGTTTTAAAGGTCAGTGATTTCAACGGCGACATTTTAAACAAGATTCACAGCTGAATAACGTGGTCATTTGTATTTCGTGTTAAGGTGGTTCCTTTTGCCTGAAAGGATCGGGCAAAAAGAACCTTTCATGCACCTCTTTTGTGTCTAAAAACGCAACCCTATATAATTAAAAAAGATATCTAGTGGGTTTTGTAATTGAATGGTTACCGTTTTATGGTATACCTGATGTACACGTAGATCAATTAGACTTACAGTATTACGTTCCAGATCCAAATAGCCGCTCCGCAACAGCCTACAGAATGAAACGGCACATGAATTCTCGGGATGTTTCAGACCATAGAGCACATCAAAAATGCAATACAAATTCGGCGCACGCGGAAGGGGAAACCCCCTACAGAACTCACCAAGGACGGTTTCGCTGTGGAATGCGGTGTTGTCGTAGTCTACAACTTTTTTTACACATGTTGGCAGGTAAAAGCATATGCCGACTGAGAATAGTTTTAACAACCTTTTCACTGACAATCAAATTACGAAGAAAACCTGAAAATAGTGAACCAATCCATATAAACACAAACATACAAGGTGATCTATAAGACAATTCCTTGTAAGGGATGTGTAAAATGTAAGTCGGCCGCCAGGAACTCGGCGTTGCCGGAACCCGGGATTGAACCGGGGACCTTTAGATCTTCAGTCTAACGCTCTCCCAACTGAGCTATTCCGGCCGACGTGAATAGTTAACAATAACGATAGTGTAATCAATACAACCGGGTCGCGTTATCTGATACGCTTAACCTGACATTCATTATTCTAAGCCGTGTGACACCAGACAACAACGATTACGTCGACAACGTCCGTTTATTGCCCCACTAAGCTACCCGCTGTGTACTTTGTCTACCCATGGACAGTCCACTTATTATATTAGACTGATTAATCCGCTGCTAAGCAATAGGCCTATACAAAGTGAAAGAGTCTCGTGAAATGTATGTATCGCGTGTTTTGCTTCTTCTTTGCAGCGGAGAAATGAGTGAGGTTATTGTTTTCTGAACCATTATATGGGTATATTGACTATGCATAGTAGTACAGATTATATTTCAACCGATGGCGATGAATAGTCGCTAACCATCGCGTGTATCAACACAGTCCGTGGCCGGCTATTACTAGGTCAAACGCGCGAACAATTAAAATCAGTCACCGGGCTTTTTGGAGCCTTTTCGAAATACAGTGTATAGGGATATGCATATCATATTTTGGTGGTTTTTATGTCATTTTCACGTTGGTTACATCCGATAGCAGTTAGTTAATGATGCTTGTATAATGTATGTGGACCTGTAGGCTCACTCTATTAGTTTTACTGTATAGTAAGCCGAGGTCGTCCTTAATTAATGTGGTCTCTCTCTCTCATGATGAGAGGTAGAAACTATACGTAAAATAATTTTTTTTCTAAATGTAATTTAAATATGATATTCGGACAGAAGTATTCAAATTGACATGTAAACAAGCTCACACACAGGATTTGCATAAGGTGCCTACAACTATAGCTAACCACTGCTATCGTAACACAGAAGAACCAGTGTCAATATTCATCATGTGGACATCCACGCATGGGAAAAATCCAGAGGGAAACAGAAGAAAACACACACCAAGCTGATCTGCGTAAACCTTGATATTGAAGAGAGAGACCTTCCATCCCGGATGAACGATCGACCCATATGGAAACAGCTCATCTATGCTCCGGCCACAGCCAACCAATGTTGGTGATGATGGTTATTCAAATTGAACATAAAACGGTCATACAAGAACAATAGCACATATAAACGCACGTATTTAAGATATTAAATATCATGAACGTATGACAACAACATTACTAGCTTATATTGCACCTCGTGCGGCCATTATAATAGTTCAATGCGTCCAGCAACAAGTCCAGTATTACATTTTGGTGAGGACACAAAAAGGGAGAGACATTACCGCAAATTAATTGCTGCAGCAACGCATTTATGACTACACTACGTAACCGTTTTGCGTGGTAATTAGCGTTGATCTATGACCACCTTCCTGCCGCTTAGGCTAATGTCTTGGTCGTGTTATCCGCTCGCTTTAATTCCACCCAAATAGCATCGACGACGCACGTGCAATAGGAGGAAGCGAGCCGTATACGTGCTTTCGTCATCGTTTTCCCGAGGAACAGTTAAACGTTGTTTATGGCTCGTTCGCGGATCCGTCGCAGCACCGCCTAATGACGGCTTATATGCGAGACACGTTTAATTAAATCGGGCGCCTATCGTTGATTGTCGCTTCCCCGGTCTGCTTCCCCGTACTGGGCGGGATGTGGCACACCTCCGTCTCCTAGGATCCTTCGTTGCCTGCATGCATGTGCCACGCGGGCCATATTTTTTTCGGTATTCTCCATCCCAAAACATTTCCCTGCAGGTGCGCGCGAAGCACCTTCGATTTTCGCGAGGTGTCAGCGCTACGACTACGATAAACGATGCCATCCACGTAGGAGATCAGCGATATACTACGCCCAGGCACACCTACATGAACGCGAGAGAGAGAGAGAGAGAGAGAGAGAGAGAGAGAGAGAGAGAGAGAGAGAGAGAGAGAGAGAGAGAGAGAGAGAGAGAGAGAGACAGAGAGAGAGAGAGAGAGAGAGAGAGGAGGAGGAGGAGGAAGTGGGAGGGAGAGATAGAGAGA
>CM034531.1:12194553-12238592 GCA_020002185.1 Paraescarpia echinospica
TCTCTATACTTGCAGAGGTCACTTAGCCGTAAAACACAGTTCCTGCCCGTAGACAGTGGCGGAAATTGCTTGAGTGAATAGCTTTTGCGGTCTAATTGTAGCGCGGCTGAATACGTCTTAGATTAATTTAGTTTGTGCTCAGAGTAATAGGTCCTACGGGGTGAACGACACGGGACGCACGCCAGGCGTTGCGGGGGGAGGAGACGAGGGACTGAAATAAGGAGGAGGGAGACAGGCAAGGAGAGAGAGACAGAGAGAGAGAAAGAGAAAGAGAGGAAGAGAATGTGAGGGAGGGAGAAACAGGGGGAGGGTGGAAGGGATAGAGAGTGGGAGTGAGAGAGAGAGAGAAGAGGGAAAGAGAGGAGAGAATGAGGGCGGAGAGAGAGAGAAAATGAGATTGTGAAAGAGGGAGTGAATGAGAGGGTGTGTGAGAGAGGGAGAGAGAGGAAGGGAGCAGGGAGGGAGTGAGGGAGGTAGGGAGGGAGGGAGGGAGGGAAGGAGGGAGAGAAGGAAGGAGAGTGGCATTTAAGAAGGAAGTTCGGATACCGATAAGCTTATATACCTTGAATGCGTGAGAGAGTGAGTGAGT
The DNA here is from genome assembly GCA_020002185.1 of Paraescarpia echinospica. Lineage (NCBI taxonomy): Eukaryota > Metazoa > Annelida > Polychaeta > Sabellida > Siboglinidae > Paraescarpia > Paraescarpia echinospica. Next base: position 12,195,143 of record CM034531.1, read on the forward strand.
GAGTGAGTGAGTGAGTGAGTGAGTGAGTGAGTGAGTGAGTGAGTGAGTGAGTGGGTGAGTGAGTGAGTGAGTGAGTGAGTGAGTGAGTGAGTGAGTCAGTCAGTCAGTCAGTCAGTCAGTCAGTCAGTCAGTCAATCAGTCAATCAATCAGTCAATAAGAGAGTGTATATGCTAATTATGTAACCGTGATTGAGGGATGGTGGATTCACAATCACTGCGGCTTAAGACAGCATTGTATTTCATATTCCCCACAGCTCCTGCAGACAGACCACCCGTGTGGACGACACTTCGACGGACGTCTGAATTAAAGCCTGAGCGAAGGCTGGTAAAGCCTTAATTAAGGTGCACACACGGGAGTAGCAGACTAATCATCTCCACATCAATCACGGGCACGATATCAAAACGTAATCCAGCGCCAACCGAAGGGATCTTCAGTCGTTAATTGAGCGGTGGAGAACGAACGACAAGTGTACCAGATCATGTCTAATATGTGACATTTGCCGAATTACGTCTTTAGTAGAATGACGAAGACGCAGCGTAGGTACGGCGTGCTCTAATCAAGTAAGGTCCATTAATAACACAGGCTGCACAGAAGTAGGGTAATATGGGTGTCAACGGAGGCATTGACGCTGACGGCGTGACATTGATAAAGACATCAGCGATTATGTACCACCGATGCTCATAATGATTGCATCGAAATAATTACAGGCGCGTCTAGATAAAGTCGTCAATAGTGAGACGTGTATGTGCGTGTGCGCGTGTGTGCGTACGTGCGTGCGTGCGTGTGTGTGTGTGTACGTGCATGCATGTGTATGTATGTGCGTGTGTGCGTGTGTGCGTGCGTGCGTGCGTGCGTGTGTGCGTGTGTGCGTGTGTGCGTGTGTGCGTGTGTGCATGTGTGTGTGCGTGTGTGCGTGTGTGCGTGTGTGCGTGTGTGCATGTGTGCGTGTGTGCGTGTGTGCGTGTGTGCGTGTGTGAATGTGTGTGTGCATGTATGTGAGTGTGCGCGTGTGTGTATGTGTGTGTGTGTTTGTGCGTGTGTGTGTACGTGTGTGCGTGTGTGTGCGTGTGTGCGTGTGTGCGTTTGTGCGTTTGTGCGTGTGTGCGTGTGTGCGTGTGTGCGTGTGTGCGTGCGCGTGCGCGTGCCCGTGCGCGTGCGCGTGTATGTGCGCGTGCGCGTGTGTATGTTTGTAAAGTTAACAATGGTGCGAAGTGAGAAGAATACCATTTGCGATTCTCCGCGATACAAGAACAGTTGGCCACAGCACAGCATAAATAAAACAAAGCAACATAATTAATTACGGAAAGTTGTCAGGTACACAACATAATTGACCACGCACGTAGAAATACAATGTGTAACAAGTCAAAGATTTACAACGAATGAACACTATCTACTTTCATTAAACCAAAGATGTCTGTTCCTCATATCTTTAAATATAATACTCTTAATACTAGACACAAATATGTTGAGTGTATGCCGCCCACCATATTGCGTTAAATAACCCAGAGGTAGTGTTCGCAATTTAAATGTTGCGCCCGCGAAATGTTCAACTTGTAAACAGATCACTTATATTGTAAATATAATTTCTTAACAGTATCATGGACTTCCTGTTACTAATTATAACTAATGACATAAGCGGATGATTCCGAGTAGCGGAACAGACAACCTTTATCAGACGGAGAACAATGAATGGGCCTGCCAACCAACTGTTAATCAACAAGTCTCTCGCGTCAAATACAGCTAATGTACATTCGGCGTTGATTGCTCGTCGCGAATCAAGGAGTTTGTGTTTTCATCATGTACGCCAGTTTGTGAGCGACAGGCTTAAATACAGTTCACATACTTAATGATCTTTCAATTTGATGTCCCCATTCATCGTTCTACGATCAACTCTGCGTTACGGAGTGGTTGCGTCGCGTAGGGACGAGAGAGGCGGTATAATAACGGACATCAAGGCTCTCGCCGTGTTCTCAGCCCTCCGACAAAGTGACACCGTCTCCGCGTGTAGATGTATCTTGTTAACACGTAGACAGCGGTATGAGCTTTGATATCGAGTCGAGGCCGGTCTAGTCGAGGCCGGTCTAGTCGTGCTCGGTGGGCTAATTTGCGTCACACGAGGCATTTCGAGAGATTTGGACGAGGAGTGGACGTCCGCGAAGAAAATGTATAAACCCTAGTTGTAGATGCATATTATTTAAACAACATATATTTTCTATTCATATCAAGAAAACTTGGTGTCCGAACAGAATCCTGAACATCGACAGTTGGTCGTAGAAATGTGTTTAAGCAGAAGTGTATATCTAGATTCGATAGTAGAATATCTGTATTTCAACAGAGCGGGCACACCAACATTTTGTCTTTGAATACGTGTCTATTGTCTGACCAATCCGTGATACTACAGCACCATGGCTTGGTCAATAACAAGAAGGTGACCCAATCACTTTTCCATGTGCTTATGGAGTCTATATAGGTCCTACTATCACACAACATATAGTGTGTAGGCCTACCTTTTCACATGTTACAATGCAGTGAAGAATACAGCAAACTACGCAACATAGGCGCACTACAGGAACATGTATGCAATGATGACATGTATCACCCGACTCACACCAACATTATAATATAATTACGATCATTTGGCATATCTTACAATGACGTGTCCGTGCCAATAAAGTTATAATTGTACGTTGATACAGAGAACCGAAGTGATGACGTCACGCTGGACCAGCTGGTTCCAACAAATGTCTCCCGTCGTATCTAATATCGTATGTTATGTTTTATTTTACACTGTAATCAATGTTCTAAAAGTCATACGTGTAGTTCTTTATGGTTCCCATAAGTTGAAAGTGAGAAGCAAACATGGGTGAACATTTGTTTTTGTATTTTTAATATTCTGGAACGATAAAATTATTTTGTAACGCAAGCTATTTTATCGCATTGACAATACCGGTCGCGGTGCAACACAGTTTTTTGTTGTGCATCGCGCTATTTTCACAGCAAAATGCGAAAGGAGAACCTGTCAATACAATTTAATTCATGTACTTAATTGCTAATATCGAAGGATTTTTTAATATCGTGAAAGGAACAAAATAAGGTTCAGGCTGAAAAGGGAGCGGTCATTATATAAGTTAGAGTTTTTGGGTCACCCTCAAGGAGGATGCAGTCGGAGGGTTTTGAAGAAACTTATGTGTGGATACAGTTGGGGATTTTAGTGAGCCTCAAGACGGGTGCAGTTTTTTTGGTGAGCCTGCAGATGGAGGTTTTGATGATGTATGTATCACGTTCCGACGCATAAGTAGAATGTCAACAACATGATTATTAACACATGTTTTAAATGTAAATATGCTGTTAGCAAAATTACTAACTATACAAAGTTAATAAACACATTATTCAGTTAATTAACAGTAACATCAATCAATATGTATTGCATATAATAATTAACTCCACAAATGTCTATGAACATATAACTGGGAGCCTTACTACCACGAAAACTGGTTATTGTCTTGGATTTGGACCAATTTCTGGTAGTTTTCACAGCATATTTTCAAACATAGCGCTATTATGAATTATTTCTGTTCCATACTAAAATGAGTCGCACATCAAAGAACGCTTGGAAAATAAGTTAAACTATTAACGTGATCAGATCTGACATAATTTTCTTCCCTTTTAAGCAGTTTGGGCTCGTCTGAGAAGTATGCAGCAAGTGCAGAGATAGGGGCCTACTGACGCCATTAGCTATATTCGAACAAAAGTTAGCGATGCTAGCGGTTTGTTTTCAATGGGTAAATCCCCTACAAAATGTTTTTTATTATTAATTGTGAACTAACGTGGATACCCATAGGTTTTCAGGAAGTGGTCCCCGGGAGTACGAATGGTTTTTCTCAACAAAATGTATTTTTAGAATATGTGATTATTATCTATAGTTGCATTCTTCTTACATCTTTTAGAAATCGATAAACCTCTACGTGTGGAACACAACATTATTATTACAACTGTGGACAAAACAACTCAAAACCATTTTTTTAAACCAGCCAATTTCCCCTCTGCTTAAGGCCCACCAAAAACGTCAGCGTACTTTCGGCTCCCTGACTTCTCAGCCTGAAACAGATTTTGTTCCATATTTCAAGATCATTATCAAATCCTTCGATTTTTAACAATTTCGTAAAATAATTGTACGATGTTGACAGGTTAACTTTCCGCATTTTGCGATAAAAGTAGCGTGATTCACAACAAAACACGTGTGGCACCGCGACTGATTTTGCACTGCGATCAAGTAGTATGAGTTAAAATATCGTTTTTATGTTCCAGAATACATAAAATACCTAATTTGTTTAACCCATATATGCTTCTCACTTTCAACTTATGGGAACCATAAAGAACTACAAGTATGACTTTCAGAATAATGATTACAGTTTGGAACAAAACATAACACCGGGCTAACAGATACGACGGGAGACATTTGTTGGAACCAGCGCTGCTGCGTGACGTCACATTTCGGTTCTCCTTGGGGAGGGTTCCTCTTCAACAGCTGTAGCTGCTGTTGCAAAGCCTTATTACTGTCTCCACACTGACTCACACGCAGTTATTATGTCGAGATGCTGTTTCTCTGCCCCTTGCAGCCTAATACGTGTGAATTAAGCACAATTTACTGTTCAAATAGCAACCTCTGGGTTTTTCGAATGCTACGGCCGTTCGGGTGAACGATGAATGAATCCTTTTGTTCTAGATTCCTGACATTTCTGGACTGCCTAGACTTGCGGGAAACAATTCTTGGACAAGTGATGTCAGCAACTACAGGAGCAATCGTCTGACAATATTAACGAGACGATACTTTAATATTGTTTTTTTAAACCGCCCTCATGGAAGCTTGTCTATCTAATTGGGCAGTTGCTAGGCAACGAATTGTGTGCGATGTGTAATATCATTACTGGATGAGTTTCACAGAAAAACCGTTGACATGTTGTCACAGACAAGCGTAATCATTCACTGTTACAGTCCCATGTGATGGGCCGCTAAATGGACCTTTTCCGCCGGCATTCTGCCATCTGGCGGCAGTTGCTGGAACTGCGGTTGGGAGTCGCTCGCCGAACCGCTGAAGCCACACATAAGATTTTACATGCTAACGATCGATGTGTGCCCTTCGGAAATATGAGCAAAATGCCGTAAATATTTGGAATAATCGCCATGTCTTTGGATTCATTAGAAAGATAATGAGTCGCAGCTCACGAATATGTATCTAAACATTTTGTTTTCACCAGAAATATGATTTATAAACAGTGTTTATAAGTCGGGTCAAAGCACACGGCGGGATAGATCTGGGTCAAAGTCGTTGAACCTCTTGTCCATTCTAGAGTGATTAACGCACGTTTAAATGTGATTATTGATGTGAATATGACTATTTTAAGTAGATAAATTATCATCCAATTAAAAATATATATTTGTTATCCCAAATATATAATTATGTCGGAACAAAAACTTTCCGCGTTTGTGAACCATTTACATAATATTATTAAAACTCATGAGTGAGGGAGAATCCATTTTCACAGAGGGCTGTCAAATTCGACAGATGCGTGCTGATTGTACACACACATGTAGATCTGGAATCATATTTAGTATTTATTAAACTCAGTACCACTTTACATTAACAATGTCAACGGTAACTATGCTAATTATTTCTATCAATTTATATTTTCAGAATATATGGCAGCAAGATGGATGTCAGAAAGCCATAGAAGATACAAGAAAATAACAAACATTGATGTGTTTCAGACAGCATCAGACCAGGGTATGTGACTGACAAGAGGAAAACTAATACGTTGCATGTTGTGCCAGAGGATGCAAATTGCTTGCAGTGAGAGAGATCAATAATACAATGGATGTCCTTTTCTAAACATGTCTGGAAGAAATAAAAAATGTATTAATTACACCTATAAAAAATAAGTACAGCATTTACATATGTACATTTACATTATCAAGGTATTAAGTAAACACATTACACATTTAACATGAGTGTCAGTCTACCAATGATGCCCAAACCATCTGATGTGGAATTATTACACACATTGTATTGGGCCACACAGGAAACGGGATGCTCCCTGTGCCATGCCGCGGCTGGCACCACGTGCTCGTAGCACATCGTAAACAACCCATGCAGTTGTGAACAAAATCGACTACATCTTGTTAACAGGTGAGAATAATATACATACCATTTGTGACACTTCGTCTAAATCCTGATCCAGTTGTAGAGCTTGATCTGATCCAGTTGTAGAGCTTGATCTAATCCAGTTGTAGAGCTTGATCTGATCCAGTTGTAGAGCTTGATCTAATCCAGTTGTAGAGCTTGATCTAATCCAGTTGTAGAGCTTGATCTGATCCAGTTGTAGAGCTTGATCTAATCCAGTTGTAGAGCTTGATCTGATCCAGTTGTAGAGCTTGATCTAATCCAGTTGTAGAGCTTGATCTAATCCAGTTGTAGAGCTTGATCTAATCCAGTTGTAGAGCTTGATCTGATCCAGTTGTAGAGCTTGATCTGATCCAGTTGTAGAGCTTGATCTAATCCAGTTGTAGAGCTTGATCTGATCCAGTTGTAGAGCTTGATCTAATCCGGTTTCATAACATAACATCGATTGCAACCCGACCACTGGCTGAAGACTCATCTGTATCAATGTAAACCTTGGAACAGGTCGAGTCGACCGGCAACAGTCTCGCACGCGCACTGCGCATGCGCCGCGGATAAAACGTCTATTGTGACAATTATAAGATACGAACGTGTGCTCAGACACGAGTAGGGTTCATAGACGGAAAGAATAGACAAGAACACTCACATACACGCGAACACGCACCCACTCATGCATGCACGCGAGGACACGCACACGCACACGCACACGCACACGCACACGGCGTCCACCTATAATTGTTATCACTCTCATTTATTTTATATTGCAGACCAAAGTCGGATCGTTTCGGGCGGGTCAAACCGTTGCAACATATAGACAGAGTTCTACAATAGCAGATGTACGTAAAATAAAACACGACCATACGTTGTGCCGTACATATAATAGTTCGGGTGTACCCACGACAGTCAAACACGCACTGGCACCCACAGCTCACATCAAACCAGAATAGCTTCGCATATATACAACACTAGTCAAAAACAACTAATAGACGCACATATCACAATAAAACAACCAGTTGTGACGTCGTGTGAAAAAATGTTATCGATTGTTCTCTTATAAGTAACAATCGATAAACGACTGTCGCGAGAACACTTGATCCAACGGTGTTTTCGGCCCATTTCGGGCAAGAAACTGCTTATTTCACACTGTAATGCACCACTAGGGACGAATGTAGTGAAATCACCCATTTCCCCGAGGCTGGATCTGACATTTGAAATTGTGGCGGTGAGGTCTTTTGGTTGTAGTTATTGACCGCAAGAGACCGAGTTGTAACCCACAGGAAGTCAACGTTTCCTGTGGTGACTGATCCTACTCGTGTTTAGTTGATGATACTTATTGTATCATTGACGTGGTAGGCCTACTAACTGTTGCCATTGACTTATAGGGGGTCTATAGCAAACGACAACTTTATGTCATTGCAGATCCTACTATACAGTTATTACGTCACAACACAAACTATGGTGTTATGTAATATAGTTATTTGTGGTATCAATGAAGCAGCATATACGAACCAACGGCTATATGTGTGACAGAAAACGGTAATTATACATTATGCGATCTATTAAAACTGTCAACACAGTTCGTTCACCCCATCGCGAACCAGGTTCGCCAACGTTCACATTTAGTGTGTGAATATGTTTTATAAGTATAACGCGGCGTGGTTTCAATAATAGAAATACTTTGTAAGTGTGATGATTTTCCTGCAGATTTAAATGTACCCTGTCCATTCGTCGTGTGTTAACGTTCTTATTTATATTAATAAGTCCTAAAAAGTGTTCGCAATTTGAAAGTTGCGCCTGCGAAATGTTCAAATAGTGACAGTCACCCCATAAACAGTCAGTATTGCATGGCCGATTTTGACAGAGGCAAGTGTCCCTACCTTTCATGTGCTTGGTTCGGACATTCGTCCACAGACATGGTAATCAAACCACAAGTCCTGCTAACAACTATATTGGTTATTAATCCAGACTGATTCGTAGAATAAAGGAATGCTTTTAAAGTAACTGGATAGGGTCGAACTTCGTGAAACGAGACTGAAACACGACGACCGCCATAATTCCGTTGAGTTTGCTCTTTTAAACGTCAAATGCCTGGATGTTAACTTAGACACATTTATATATTTGCGTTTGACGACATATGACAGTTGTACGTTTGAAATGGTTATTTTATGCGGAAACGTAACCCTTGCTGTGTATCGATAGCCTTCGTGATAGAACGTTTAAATTGGAAACATAAACATTTCCCAGGCGCCGTGTTGCAAGCTGAAGATCAGATATAGGATTACGGCTCATGACAGCTTGATGATAAGGCATGTCTCCTGTACTGCTGCGGTCCAGAATCAGCACAACGATTTCTACTCGGTCAGTGACTTCAGAAAAAAATTGAATTTTTATAATCTAGAGACCATGAGATTAAGAAGAGATCAAACATCAGTTGCAAAGGTATTAAAATGAAAATATTATCAAAATACTGATAGAAGTTTTTTTTTCATTCAACAGTGATATAAAAACTAGAGCAGACGAATAAACGTAAGTGCAGGAACAGTGTAGATTAGATAACAGAGGACTGTACATGACTGGAACAGATTATCTACTGATTGTGTTAATTCAAGCTGCGTGAATATGTTTAAAAACGCAATCGACAAGTAACCCAGGGGGGAGGGTTTCATGCACATAAAGCTAAACATAATTGGACTCTCAATAAGCCAAATGTTTCTTTGTCCACTTCATATATTCGGTTTACGCTACGAATAGTAAACAGGTTAATTGTTGTTATTGACTATCAACAAAATACAGAGTTTAAGTTGTCGTTTGTCACACAGACCATGTTTGATACGATATAGCGGTAAAGAGTGTTTTGTGTAATACACCGATGGTTGTTTTAGTAGAGTATAGGCTAACTGTAAGCCGTATCACAATTAGGTCCCGTCACGCCTATGTCCCTATCCCACTATTCAACCCAAATGAGATTGTCGACACAAATTAGATCTTACATGGGTGTGTCATTACATGAGTTTGCTGGAGGGCATACCGAGTAATAACAACTCAGCAGCAATGGTGTCCAACCTACATACATGGGTGCGTAATCAAAGCTGATGCCACCGGTGATAAACTGAACTTAGAATGGGACGTATTCATATATACAGTGGACCCTCACTATTAAGGTCACTATCGGTACCTGGCCAAATGACCCGTAGAACGAGGTGACCGTATTAGCGGAACTAATTTCCTGTACATTACTGTTGCGGAAATTACTGTGGACTGCCTAGGGTGACCGTAATTGCGATGTGGCTGCTTTAATGACACGCTGATACAATAGGCCTATGTTTACTCTCATGCCAATACCATGGGTATTGTTTGACAATGATACACTGTTACGTCTAGGGCATACTCGTGGACATAGCTTCACTTTTTTCCGATCTCCGTAATTTTGAACGCACAACGAGTATTGCAGAACGTGCGTAACGCTGTTGTCTACGTCTGACGAACGCTGAATCTACCGTATAAAAGCGAGCGCGTCGGGGTGTATATGTAGCGATGCTGTGTGCTTTCTAATATTTGTTAAATATTGCTATCACGACTGTCACGCATGAACTAAAAGTGTTCCCGTCAAGGGATGGACATTTTACTAGTATATATACTGGCATAATGACAGGAATGGTCATTTGCTGGCTCATCAACTGCAAAGCTAATTGGGATAGGGCCTAATTGGATATAATCTAGTCCATGTAAGAGGATTTCCACAGGTAGATAATCCGCCCACGATAACAGACACGTACGGCAGCATTGATTGTGCGCGATATTGAAGTAAATAGACGTATAAACCCTAGCGGAAACCGAAATCGTTCGCTATTATCTTCAGTGTAATTGATTATTACTTTGGAAAATGTTGCCACTTCAATTTACCTTTCGCATTAGCAATGGCGTCGTGTTGCGACAGGTGCGGGTGCTGCACTCGACATGTGATGTTTCAATTGATCGGCATCGTGCGTACACGCACTCGGGCCATAATGAGATTGGCACGTTGCCAAGACTAACGGAAGGTCGTCGTGTCTACTTGTAGTGTTATGTCAACTTGTAGTAGTCGGCAACTTCGGATGGGGTATTTCAAACTGCAGCAGCTGATTGTGTTTAATTTTATAATAAAAATATATTACAAGCAGGGTTGGCGTTGATTTAATCAAATTGATTAAATCATCGATTAAATCATCGATTAAATCAACATGAAAAAATCAATATATTGATTTTTTTCGATTTTTTTTCTCCAGATTATCTAAAATTTATAATAATAATCCTGAAATCTGTAAGACAGCTGACATTTTTTAATTACTAGGCCCACATGTTTTTACAGCTGTGCTCAATTAAATAATTGCTTGGTGTATTGCTTGGACTTTGGTATGTTGTGTTAGGCAAGTGACAGAGGCAAGTGATACATGTGATCACCGAGGCATGACTTTGACTGATTGGGAAGAGGGCAGAGAGGCATACCTTTATCTGTATTGTCACCTGCCAAGGACCAACTGACTGCAGCTAATTGCATGCTTTGATTTAATCAGCTACCCCAGGGTACCTAAGATGAGTAAGATCAATGTGAGATGGGTTCCAAAGTATAGATAAGGTGTATCCCCAATTTGGAATTAAAACCAGCTTAGTCAAAATCTGATTATTTGAACTACTCTGATCAGTGTTATTTTGTCAGCTTGCCTGTCAGGAACATATTATAACAATATTTCTTATAAGATTTTTCGAGAATGTTGAAAAAATCCAATAAATCGATTTAATCAAAAAAATCCGATTTATTCGATTTTTTCTAAAAAATCATGATTTTTTCCAACCCTGATTACAAGTCTGGAGCGCAAATCCTCGGGAACGTGAACTAAGAATCGCAACAAACAATAACCCTTAGGCAAAATAACGAATCATTGGATATTTGTTAAGTTCAAACGTAGCTTTGATGTTACAGAAGATTATGAAATAGTGTAATACACTTGTTTCAAGATAATAAACAATTTTGCCCAAAAAACGCGAACAATGTATTTTGCATTGGGTTCACCAATCTGCACCAGTTTTACAATCTCGGGCTTGGAAGTAACCCTGTTCTTCTGCTTGCCACATCACCAGGCGAGCAGAGGAAACTCTGAAATACCATAATATTATTTGAAAATGGTTATACATTGTTCTTAGTATAAAACTGTTTGTATTGTTTCTTTTGAAATTTGTTAGTTAACAGAGAGGCTGAAACACACACACACGCCGGAATATTTAGATGAAGCTACTGTGACGTGACAGTAATTTAGCAAGCAATGATTACGCACCTAGCGGCTGACCAAAACTTATTTTCAGTTCAAATTAAATCACTGTTTAACACTCACAATTTAAATAAGGCAATAAGACGTTATACATGCATTGTTTTTTCTTCTGACTGAAACATTCACGCGCATTTGCAAGTACTTTGAGTAGCCTACTGCACCTTTATAATCTATACCAATGTATGATACCAGCAAATAAATCGTATCTTGTTGACGCATCCCTTACTTAAACGTAGTTGGTGTTTTAAAAATAAAACGTTCAGTGGTCTTTTTTGTAAAATAAAAGTCTATACCCGTCGTATTTAAAATAATTAACACTATCGTGAACGCTTAACGCGTTCAGACTGCCAGTATAACGACATAACGGGGTGTCCCCAAAACAGCAATAGCGCCTTCACATCGTCGTCATCTCCAACAATAAAACCGTGCAGGTTCTGTAACTACATGGACCATATTTCCGGGAGCAGATCCCATCTAGTGTCGGATTTCCGTGGAAGGGTTGATTGATGATTGTCTGGAAGAAAACCGACCGTTTCTCGCTGCGTTACGTTGTCGACACGACATCGACGAGATTCGACACCCGTCTGACAACCTGTCTAGACGATGACAACACACCTACCGGCCAGTGACAAAGACAGCATTAGTGTCGGACTCCAAAACACGACTATTTGCGCCTATTTCTAATTGGGTCGGAGACAAGTTAACACCAGACGATTGACCTACTTTAAGGGTCGATTCCAATTCAACTTTTTTGCCTGTCTTATTTTAGAATCAGTTCGGGACAATCAAACCTATGTAGAATCCACTATGACATTCTAGCTCGCTAACACATGTTAGGAATGTTGATGACATCCTCGGAAACACTAAGTTCGGCGAAAATTTGTGAGGCTTTTTCCATTAATTGTGACGTCACAAGGCTACTCAACGTTTTGCGCGAGTTATAACGATCAAAATATTTAGTTCGATGGTTTTCAAATATGCACACTTTAAATAACCGTGTTCGCATCGCTGCTCACACACAACACAATTTGAACATATTGGATCCTGATTATATAGCGATCTCTAGGCCTACGTAATATTTATTGGCTTATGCTGTAGAACTGTCATACTTTAGTTTACCGCCAAATTGTCTGTTTTTGAAAATATTAAGAGTAGGTAGAGCTAACATGCTTAGGGTTGGTGTCACTATTAGTTTTACCAACCGATATAAGTTATACATATTAATTAATTCGGTGCTGCAATGCCCCGTAAAATGTTCATTTAGTGAAGGAAAATCGTTGTATATTTTTTTAATGTGGTTGTATCTACTTCCTTCCTGTTTTATTTATAGCAAGTTTCACACACAAAAACTGAATGCGTGAATGAAAATGGAATTCCAATAATAATAGCGAGACCTGAAACAAACCGTGGCGCGTCTAGTGGATACCGTAACTGTTATTTGTTAAGACACTGTTGGCAGTACTGCTGGGCTCACTCCATGTTATTCCAGTTTGTGCAGCTGTTTGAAGGAGTACTCACTACTTGGCTATAGACAGTGAGTAGTTGTAATACTACTACAGTGGTTGATATTTATGTACGAGTAGTCTTCGCGCATTAATTGCAGCGTGGCTGGATGCTTTCCAGGGACGTCAAGATGGCGATTGATTAAACAGGTCTGCCAGTGTTTAGCGCTTTGAACAGTCTGGATGGATACGGAACTATAGTTATAAGAACTTATTTTTTTACTTTTTAATTTAAAGTTTAGATAATTTTGGATTTTTGGCATACGTATAACACGACCTTAATTTTAATTTACCAACAACGTGCAGCATCATAATTAAACTAATTCTTACTATTATAATCTCCTAACACATTCAACTAAAAATAAACCTTATGCAGTTCACACCAAATCTTGCAACAACTTACCCCACGATGCCTTGCAGTTAAGAGTTATTCGCTCATTGGCGATTAAAAACTATTTCTATTGACAAATCTGCGATAGTTGTGTCGAATCGCTTGAGACAACCATCCATCATATGATGAACATTCCGGTGCTTCGATACACTATCTGATCTCCATCATAACACACGGGCCGTACAGTTGAAGAGTTAGTGGTGATTTAGAATGAAATATGAAGCGCGTTGAACTGTGTAACATATCGGCTACTGATTAATATACAAACGGTACTATTATTATATCAAAAAGTATCATCAGTGACACTAAAGCTGAATCCGGTCATTTGTCTCCGAGCTTAACGATGTCCCTGCGCTGGAAGACGGACGACCCGAGCGACATCACGGAAGGCAGATATCACAATCCCGCCGGTGATTGGGGGAGACAAATGACCCCCGGCCGATCGCGTCTATTCAGATTATGCAACGTTACGTCGCCGTTTGTGACGTTTTCATTAACGTTTTAGATGCTACGACAATACGAGTTTTCGTCGTGATGTAGTTTAATGGGTCCTCGCAGTTGTGGACATCAGAACCGAGCAATTCGAACGGTATATTGTCTGTCACGCCAGCTGAATCCAGGAGCTATTGGCTCAGATTCTGGAAACCAATTTGGTGGAGGTGATGGTATGGAACAGTATAAAACCGTATTTTTGACTTAACATTCTGTATAAATCCGTATAAATCCGACGAAAAAAATCGATATTTTCTTTTTCATTGTTCAAAATCTGCTAGCCTATGTTTTGTCGGAAATCAGCGCTTATCGAAACTTTTTTTCTTCGATCGGTGTAGCTTTATCATTTAAATGATTTTATACTTCTAAATCAAATCCGTACTTGTACTGGACACGTCTGTAATCTTTCCAGCATCCCAAACATCACCATTTATATAACTCTCTACGCATTATGTTAATCGTGTCGGGCTTTGTGTTCTGTCTACGACATGTTCTCCCAGCTTGAAGACAGTGCACTTGTGGAAGTGTTGAAGTTTCGGAGACGATGGGCGACGCTCTGTTCCGTCTACATATACACGTCTATCTCACGACATGACCTTTAAGCGTGTACACGGCGTGCTTGTTGTAATGTTGTAGTTCCGGCGACGATGGTCGCCCCTCAGTCGGCGGTGAGCGCGGGATGTCGGCAGAGACGCGCTGCGGGCGGCCTTGCGTCGCTGACGCCGACCCGTTATATATACGGTAGTGAGTCTCCGTGACCCGGCCTGGGTGGGCCAACCATATAATACCGCTGCTTTCCAACGCCGCGCCTGAAATAGCGCTGGTTTACCACAAATACCGTCGTTTTTTTCGTGATTCATCAGCCTTTCTGCAATGCTGGTATTTAACGCTCAAACAGCATCAGTGTTATGTGATTGTACGGAGCATTGTGGATTAGAAATATTGCATTTTATCATATATCAATAATATTCTCTAGTGGTGTATCTAGGATCTTGGAAGGGGCCGTGGTCACCCCTAAATTTACCATGCAAAAATGTAATGACGCAACAGATTATGCAGGAACAATGTATGAAACAATCGCAAACGGAGACATGGACGGAGCTATATCCTTCCTGAATAACGACCAGTCTATTTGACAAATGTGTAATAATAATAATTTGTTACTATTTCACTGAAAGCATAACCTTAAAGCATTGACAACAAGTGCAGAGAAGGGATTGGGCCCACAGATAGTTCACCGATGGTCGACCCGAATACGAGCTTAGGATGCAGGCATCGCCTTCAAGATAACACGAAGGCATGTCAAGGCCAGACACACGGTGATTCACACGCACAGACACGCACTAATCTACACTGCGCACATGATCGCACTGCGTGTATCCATGAGTGTTTAGAGTTATTCATGAGTGTACGCGTGCACGTAAAAGTAAGTGTAAGTTCTTATATAGCGCAGTATTCAGTCCTTAGGACTGCTCAAAGCGCTTTACACATTACTCCCTGGCAGATCTGTTCAATCCAACACCATTTCGATGTCTCTGGGAAGCTTTCAGCAACGCTGCAGTTAATGTGCCAAGACCATTCGATCACACATATCCACCACTGTTTACAGCCAGGTATTCGTTCATATAGCTGGGCGAACTGGAGCAACGTAGAATGAACGAATGTGACCACGCGTGTGATAATAATAATAATAATAATATATTTAATTAATAATATATTTAGTTTTTTTATAGCGCCAGATGCACAATTGTTCGTAGCGCTTTACAATACATCATGCGTCATGATCATTAAACTAAAATATTAGTACTAACACAGTCATTTAAACTAAAAATTGTGCCATACAATAGTAATAAAAATATTAATAAATAAATTAAGAGTAAAAGGCAACAACATATTTGGAATATGGTAGTAAGACGTTAACTTAAAATAAAAACAACACAATATAATATAATTAATATAAGTATAATGCATTAATTAGTCACTAAAATATAGCAGTATAAAATCAAATAAATAAATAAATAGTTCTAAAATATTACTAATATAAATAAGTCCACTGGATCACTGAGGACAGTCACAAACAAGCTACAAGCGTTCGTTTAGAATGATATTCTAAATAAATATGTTTTTAGTTGACATTTAAAACTGCCAACAGTGTCCGAAGATATAATGTAATTAGGTAGAGTGTTCCAGAGAGTTGCAGCGGCCACCGCGAACGAACTGTCACCATCTTTGACGCGAGTACGCGTTACGGACAACATGTTGTTGTCAGCAGACCGCATTGATCTAAGCACACACGAGATCACGCAAGTAGACGGGCGCATTTTCATGCATTTCCTTGCACGTAAACACCAATATTTTGAACTCGATTCTGCGAGCAACGGGTAGCCAGGGCAGATCATGCAACAGCGGAGCAACACTATCACTCCGAGTTGTGAATGATGAAGTTTGTAGATGTTCCGTATATGATTGATTTGCAATAGTCCAGCCGCGATGTTATTATGGCGTTGACTATGCGTTCCTTCGTTGTTTTAGGTAAACACGGCTGATTTAATTAATTTGGCGTAGGTGGAATGCGCACACACTAACGGTTTGTGACACCTGTTTGTTCATGTGCTTGTCCACGTAGACGCCGAGATTCTGGACACATTGTGAAGCTGCAGTCGTACAGTCACCAACACGTATTACGCTGCCATCCACAAGTGCAGCGGCCGATTTAGGCACCACTGGAATGTATTCGGTCTTGCTGTCATTCACGCACATATAATTCCGCGCCATCCAATGTTTTATGTCATCCAGGCATGCTTCCATTCGACGTAAAACACCAGCGTAAGCGGTTGTACTGAGATCACAGTGGGAGTAGAGTTGTAAGTCATCAGCGTAGTGGTGGTAGCAAAGGCTATGTTTTCTGACGGTATCGCCAATTGGTTGCACATACAACGAGAAGAGCTGTGGGCCTAGGACGGAGCCGTGCGGGACACCTGACGCAGAGCAGTTGTACCCGAAAATGTGTCACCAATTTCGACGCGCTGAGTCCGTCCCTGCAGGTACGAAAACACCCAGTCTAATGCTTTGTCAACAAAGCCGTAGCGCAATCGTAGTCGTCGAATGAAGATGAATGGTTAATTGCCTCAAAAGCTGCACTAAAATCGATGAGAACCAGTGATGTGCCTTGTTTGTTGTCCATGGCTGATTTCATGGCATTGTTAACGTATAGTAAAGCCGTTTCTGTCGAATGGTGATTTTCGATACGCCGATTGGTAGCAATCATTCATTCCCTGATCAGAGACGTGTGTGGACATTCTAAGCGTCACTACTCTCTCAACTACTTTATACAAATGTTTGAGATTACTTACGGGACGGTAATTATTCAAGACGTCTTTGATAACCGAAGGCTTCTTCAACAAAGGACGTACAATAGCCTGCTTAAGCTGTAGTGTATGCGAGTATGCACGTATGCGCTCACAGTGGTTCCGGTATAGACCCTTGGAATACTTATCTATTGAAGACTGGTAGTACCATTTTTATGCTGTATTAACACAAAACGATAGTCCCATAAAACAATATGCAATCCTGTTATGTGTTCCTGTGACGCAATCCCGTGACGCAATCCCGATACGTTATCCGGCGTTTACTGACGTCATTATCATCATCACTAGTCGACCACGTCAACACCTAGGTATTCACCGGTCGGTTTTATACATGTTTTTTGTTTTACTCTGATTTTCGTGCCACGAGAGGGTGTCCACAAGGTGAATATTTCCACTGGTTCTTCCATGTGGCGTTTGCAATGGCGAACCTGTTGGAGACGCCTCGTGACGTAATGTGCGCTATTGGTCTAAAACAGGAGCAGGTTCGACAACCTTGTCCCCCGAGGAAGGCATCCACTCCCCGGGACCTATACATAACTACCACACACAGGATGGCTGGCGTCGACCTGCAATTGATGTATCTCTTCAGGCGTTATACTGTACAGCCCTAATTGCAACGACGAAACACGTCACTCACAGTTCCGCACCTAGGTCTGTGTAATACTCTTTGGCAAGAAATTGCAACAATAACTTTGTCACAGATTCCCACCAGGTGGTACTATAATTTTATTGTCTTTTGTGGCGGACTATTTTTCGACATGTGCCACAACAAACGCCATTATGAAGGGGGATGGTGAAACGCGTAAACCAGATCGACTTGTTTTGGAACTAAGCAATACACTCTTACTTACATATTCTTGCACTTGAATAAGATGACATATGATTACCGTCCGATTGCTGACTCCTGGCAACATCAGTGGTGTTTATGGTGCTGACAACGTAGATAATGTGAATCGTTACCTCACATCTACGCCAAAATCACAAGGAAGAAAGCCACTTTGTTTCTGTCTGCCACTGGTATACATCGCAAATTGTATGATGACGTTGTCACGTCCCTCGAAAATAGTAATGTTTAGACGGCTAACTCTTGTTCTTAACGTGCCGTTCTTGGCGGCAACATCGACGATTATAAATAAATAAAATAAACAATAAACACACAATTGAATTTAGTTGATGCATCAGATAAAGAAATTCATAAAGCAGAAGAATTATAATAAAAACAAATTAAAATCAATAACTCAGTTATTAAATTAAAACAGGTAAGTTCTTCTATAGCGCAGTATCCAGTCCTCAGGACTGCTCAAAGCGCTTTACACGTTACTTCCCGGCAGACCTGTACAGCTGAGTGGACTGGAGCAACGTATAGTGAACGAACTTGCCCAAGGTTCAACACCGCCGCATTGGTTTCGAACCCGGATTGAGAGTCCGTAGCTCTAGCCACCAAGGCGCTATACCGTTATATAAACAAAAAAGTCAAATGTATTGAAATGTCAACTGTACAAAGCTCAACAGCAACAGCAATAGCAATAGCAATAGCAATAGCAATAGCAATAGCAATAGCAATAGCAATAGCAACAACAACGAACACACGAACAATCTAAGCATATTAACATGTCATAATTATAATGTCAGTGGTGGTTTCTTATTTTTACAATGGAATGTGTAACTTGTCATGGTTTATACACACGCACAAACGCACGCACCCACGCACCCACGCACCCACGCATCCACGCACCCCCCCACACACACACACGCTCACGCACACGCAGTCAAACAGAAAAGTGTCCATCTTTTTTCTTGTTCTTCATATACCGCGATAATTAGTATTAACAAGTGCGATGCTGAATGCAAGTTTTCTATGTAACCGGAAATGCGGTACCATGAACGGGGAAAATCATGCGTAATACAACAAAGCGCAGGATGTGTATGCGATCCTTGTATGTATTTATGTTTGCGGGTGCGGTTGATCATACGTTAGGCTGCAATTATTAATTTTTGTTTGAAATTGCTGTAAGTTATTAGCGACGAATGCGCTCAGCTAACGCCATTAAAATATCTTAGGTGCCAGAAAGTCACATTGTGTCATTTATATAATTGTTTTGATGTGTGATTTTGCTAAACGTACGACCTATTACCAGTGGCGAATTAAGATATTTGTGGGTCCTAGGCACCCGACACTTTTCTGGGTCCTCGGTAGACCCAGGAGCAGATCCAGACAGGTAGTCTGGTGGGTACCTCCAACTGCACCCCCTTGAGGCTTGTCAAAAAACCTCTACTGGCGCTGGAACGAAATGAATACTGTTTTGGGTAGGCTATGCCCGAGCTTCAGCACGACTCCGCTGTCGGATCATGGCACCGGAAGACGAGAGGGGGGAGTTCTGTTGAAGATGTTTATCCTTTATAGTAAGTAATATAGAAATACTTTATCTTTATGCTGTCTGTTAAACATTCAAACATGTAACATCAGGATTATTCTCAGCTTGCAAAACTCATTGGGCCAATGAAGTAGGCCTACCTATGAAACTTATACAGTCATTCGCCGGCCAAATCTTGTCTTGCTAGTTGGGTTTCGGAAATATTCAGTCCTCAAAAATATGCTCGGCTATTTATGTGGGCCCCTGGCCTTCGTGGGCCTTAGGCACGTGCCTGTAGTATCCATACGTCACCGCCAAATACCAGCCACTAGAAGGCGACCTATAGGACAACGGGTCATACTTAGAGGACGCATATTTCAATATCACCATGGTCCGCTAGGTGGCAGGACATGTACAAACTCGCTTAGTAGAAGCTGGGATGGTCGCGGATATACGTTTTCCTATCATTGTTATAAAAATATATAATTATTACTAAACATTGGTCATTGGGAAGTTACTGTTTAAATCTCGGTTACATATAGGTCTGCCCACTGAACGACTGTTATTTCCGTTAACCAGTTGGTGAAGTAGTCCTAAGTACAAACGCTGTTTCCCGCTTAATGAGTGGATTTTCGAAGGAAAGCCGCGGGGAGAAATACCGTGATTTAATACATTCACAGAACGCTCTCGAGCAAGCGGACTTATCGCAGCGTCTCCACGACCGCAGGCAGGCATGCATAAATCCACGGCATGATAGGTGGCGTTGTCACTAGTGATCTAATTCTAGTGTCTTTAGTTTGTTTGCAACTTCAGTCGTTATTCACTAACAAGACATTGACCGGTGAATCTTCGACTGACGCCCAACGCTTGGTGAAATCTACAAGACGCAGCCGTCTGCCCCGCCACAAAGCAACGCACTCGGTGACTCGGCATCCTAGACGAGCGTACTTAATTTTACAAAGGGTGGTGTAAGTCGGCAGACGCCTCCAAATCGCCAACGTTTGGCAAGGTCAGACAGCCTATTAGTAGCGGCAAGTGCCCGTTGATATCGTCGATGTTTAGGAGATTGTTCAATAAAGACAGGACAACTGCATAAACATCTAGGCGGAGTAACACCGTGCTTCAAGTACACACGACAATCGTTTACTCTACTACAAACCCAACCATCCGGGTAGCCAACGAAGACGTATTTATTATAATAATTATGTAAACAGATCTGGTTAAGCAGACGATGAGACGAGGGATTCGCAGTATACAGGAGGACACGACGTCGGCGATGGAGAGGAAGAGGAAGACAAATTAAATAAAATGAAGAAGAAAAGGAAATAATAATAATGACACTTGCCCATCGAAAACATTTTCTGGGGCGCGATGAAAAGAAACATGAAAAGGAGGAGGAAGAAGATGAATATATATGTATATATATATATATATAGTGTGGGGTCAATTCCTGACATGCCAATGCAATGTTGGAGCCGGTTGATCTGGCGTGTGGTAAGTTAACCAGCATTGAGCGTAGCGCGTTTTGGGATGCACACAAAGAAGAAGACGACGGATTAAAAAACGAACGAGTAGAAGTGTTGTGTTCGTACGTGTGGGTGGCTAAGTTCGCATGCAGTGCACAGCGTATTACTGGTCTGGCATCTCCTACTGAGATACCGTATCAGAACCGCCGTGACCCTCTTGACTATCTTGAAAAACAAGGGGATACACAATGCAACTGCCACATTTATCCGACATCACAAGTAGGACAGACGTTCCCGTCGCCACGCGCATGTCGAGGCGGCCAAGATAAACACCGCACAGATTGGAACTTCATGGCCGAAGAATTCCCAACGATCTACTTGAAATACCCCAACCCCTGCTGTTAGAAAGGCAGCTGGTGCAGGCGCTTCCACAACCTTTATAATAGAGTGTGGAGACGGAGCCTTAACCGAAGTCAGTGCGTACCAGGAAGTATCTTTATTCACTTATAAAAATGAAAATGGGGTGGTAATTGTTGTGGAATAGCAGAGAGTCTTCAGTCAGCCGAGCAGTTTCTGACTGACAGGTTGTCACGGTTCTCTCGTTTCAAGGTAAACCCACTGGGAGATTTGCATGCGTACGATAATCGCACGGCCAGGAAACTCGGTATGTGAATGAACTACTTTAAACATTCTTAATCAATCTGGGACAATTAATCTGGGACAGCGATACAGCATCAGAAACAAAAACCAAGACAAGGAGATTCAAAGAAGAATCACGGCCCGCTGGACAGCTTTCGCCAAACACCGCGACATCTTCAAGGGTAACTTTGGAACCTGCTTGTAGAAACAAGTCTACAACAGCGACGACGTACGGCGCGGAAACATGGACACTCACCAACCAGACAAAGACAAGCTAGCAGCCGCACAAACAAAGATGGAAAGAAGTACGTTAAACATAACATATCAGGAGAGGAAAACAAACATCTGGGTAAGAGAAAAGACAAAGGTCATAGACGTGATAGAACACATTTGAAGACACAAGTTGACCTGGGCAGGGCACATCAGCAGACTACGAGATAACCGATGGGCATCGCGTATCACAATCTGGAGACCTTACGAAGGGAAACGATCTAGAGGAAGACCGGCGAGATGGTGGAGAGACGAACTAGACGAGTACTGGAAGGGCACCATAGGACAGCGCAAGACAGGCAGTTTTGGAAACGACATGCTGAGGCCTTCGCCCAACTACGGGATACTACGGCTGCACAATGATGGTGATGATGCTAGGCTTAATGGTTCATGTCAAATATACAAATATATGTAAACTGTAAGTCTACGCGTCTTATATGTCACACACTCGTTACCCTGCTGGATATCACCAGACAACGAGTAGCACACTATACAGGAGAAAAAGTAAGTGGCCCAATTCAGTGTGTTTTGTTCGAACGCTGCTCACTAAATCAAATGGCGTGGCACGAATAGGCGACAGACAGTCGTATGTCCCTATCCTATTGAGAATGATGTCACACAATGAGCTCTACGATATATCACCTGTACGTTCCAACTTTTCCGCAGAGAAATCGTGCACCTAACAAAAGGCGGGATGCCTGCTATATATGGGTGTATTGAATAGGTAAAAAACACCTAAAACTTGTGATATGTAGTGATGTATCATAGCAACATAAAAGGGATATTTGTCTAAACAAAACTAGCCTGTTCAGTTAAACAGCCCTTGTCTCTTCTTCATGTTTAAGAAATAAGGTTCTTAATACTATTGTTTTAAGGCACACTGAAACTATGTTCGCAACTGACTGATTCCGATTTGTGCACACCTGAATGCCTACTAAATGTTCAAATTACGTGTACAGTACATTTCAATAGTATATCGTAGCTGTTGACAGCGTTGCTGAGGCAGGCGGATTATTGCGCCTAGAATTACCCTTAATTTGGGGCGAGCGCAATTGGTTTACACAATAAAGACCGCAAGCGGGACGGAGAACATTTGGTACAGCGAACTGTCTATTCACACAGTTACCACCTTGGCTTGGGAAGGTGATTCCGAGTAGAGGAACATACAAACTCACTTTAAAAGAGGGTGTCGGTCTGAAAATACCCATAGGTTCTTCACAATAAGTAGTATTGCAGGCACATCACGGGTAAACACGACGCTGGCTGTGACAAGAAGCCGTGCTCACGTGTACTGGCTAACATTGGGAAAGATGACGACACAAATATAGTAGTGTAAATGTAGTTCCCAATATGGAGTGTATGGCAGTGAGTCTATCCAACGGCGGATTGTGGATATGATGAAGACTCAATGGACGAGGACGCTGATGCCGATGCTACTATTTCTGATGACGATGATGATGATTATAACGTCGACGACGACGGCGATAATGCCGGTGATGTAAAGAATGTCATGTGGTTTTAGGACATACATAAGACAAAAACGGTATTTAATTTCGGTTTGCAGTGGTGTGCATATAACGCAATACTAACGAATCACTTAGTAAATGACGTTGACGTTTGTTCTTTTACTTACAATACTTACACACGATGACGAATGACGCATCGGGCCAACACGGAGGCAATGCGAATACGACCAGTCAACAACACAATATTGCTTGATTCCATTTATTTCATAATGTTTTTGGTATACGATGCTTACTGTGATTATGTAGGCATAGTGGTCATTGTGAATGTAGTGCCTCACAAATAACAAATTATTTTATTGTTTCATCCGACCCCTTTCGGGGCATCAGAAATATTCGTATACATTTTCAAAAGTTAAATGTAACAAATATAATATATAACAACAACATAACCACTATGTGTGTTAATTATTCAATACGTAACACATTATGTAACATAACACAATTACGTGAATTACATTTACGAAAAAGGAAACAACGACATTATATATTCAAAACGTTTAGCTAGATTAGATACTTGTTTAACATTTTTAACATTAAATAATTGACTCAATTTAAACGTATTCGGTCTTACTCTGAAATATCGATGTAAATATTGTTGTCGAATAGTTGTCAATGCTGGACATACCAGGATATAATGAAATAATTCGTCTCCGGATTCCTGACTACTACAAAGAGTACAGGATTTTGGAGTATGACATGTTAAATAACGATTTTTAGCAACTGGTAAATTATCGATCAAAATCAATCAAGTAAGTAAAGTACATGTTAAGTATACAAAGCATTTGGTGAAACGTATGAAGGGAGTAACATTGAAGAAAAACTACTTATAAGGTTATACTATTCCTTTGTTGACGCTTGTAACAGGTGTTTTACTTGGTGTGAATTTCAAAACAAAATACAAACGTATAGTAGTGCCTATGATTTGGTTCATCTGATGAAACTACACATTGCGATGATGTTACTTGTGTTGACAATACCTTTATAATATATATAGTAGTGCCTATGATTTGGTTCATCTGATGAAACTACACATTGCGATGATGTTACTTCTGTTGACAATACCTTTCTAATATATATAGTAGTGCCTATGATTTGGTTCATCTGATGAAACTATACATTGTGGTGATATTACTTCTGTTGACAATACCTTTCTAATATATATAGTAGTGCCTATGATTTGGTTCATCTGATGAAACTATACATTGCGATGATATTACTTCTGTTGACAATACCTTTCTAATATATATAGTAGTGCCTATGATTTGGTTCATCTGATGAAACTATACATTGCGATGATGTTACTTCTGTTGACAATACCTTTCTAATATATATAGTAGTGCCTATGATTTGGTTCATCTGATGAAACTATACATTGTGATGATATTACTTCTGTTGACAATACCTTTCTAATATATATAGTAGTGCCTATGATTTGGTTCATCTGATGAAACTATACATTGTGATGATATCACTTCTGTTGACAATACCTTTCTAATATATATAGTAGTGCCTATGATTTGGTTCATCTGATGAAACTATACATTGTGATGATATCACTTCTGTTGACAATACCTTTCTAATATATATAGTAGTGCCTATGATTTGGTTCATCTGATGAAACTATACATTGCGATGATGTTACTTGTGTTGACAATACCTTTCTAATATATATAGTAGTGCCTATGATTTGGTTCATCTGATGAAACTATACATTGCGATGATGTTACTTGTGTTGACAATACCTTTCTAATATATATAGTAGTGCCTATGATTTGGTTCTTCTGATGAAACTATACATTGTGATGATATCACTTCTGTTGACAATACCTTTCTAATATATATAGTAGTGCCTATGATTTGGTTCATCTGATGAAACTATACACTGTGATGATATCACTTCTGTTGACAATACCTTTCTAATATATATAGTAGTGCCTATGATTTGGTTCATCTGATGAAACTATACATTGCGATGATGTTACTTCTGTTGACAATACCTTTCTAATATATATAGTAGTGCCTATGATTTGGTTCATCTGATGAAACTACACATTGCGATGATATTACTTCTGTTGACAATACCTTTCTAATATATATAGTAGTGCCTATGATTTGGTTCATCTGATGAAACTATACATTGCGATGATGTTACTTCTGTTGACAATACCTTTCTAATATATATAGTAGTGCCTATGATTTGGTTCATCTGATGAAACTACACATTGCGATGATATTACTTGTGTTGACAATACCTTTCTAATATATATAGTAGTGCCTATGATTTGGTTCATCTGATGAAACTATACATCGCAATGATATTACTTGTGTTGACAATACCTTTCTAATATATATAGTAGTGCCTATGATTTGGTTCATCTGATGAAACTATACATTGCAATGATATTACTTCTGTTGACAATACCTTTCTAATATATATAGTAGTGCCTATGATTTGGTTCATCTGATGAAACTATACATTGCAATAATATTACTTCTGTTGACAATACCTTTCTAATATATATAGTAGTGCCTATGATTTGGTTCATCTCATGAAACTATACATTGCAATGATATTACTTCTGTTGACAATACCTTTCTAATATATATAGTAGTGCCTATGATTTGGTTCATCTGATGAAACTATACATTGTGATGATATTACTTCTGTTGACAATACCTTTCTAATATATATAGTAGTGCCTATGATTTGGTTCATCTGATGAAACTATACATTGCGATGATATCACTTCTGTTTACAATACACCTTCTAATATATATAGTAGTGCCTATGATTTGGTTCAATGTGATGAAACTATACATTGCAATGATATTACTTCTGTTGACAATACCTTTCTAATATATATAGTAGTGC
The DNA here is from genome assembly GCA_020002185.1 of Paraescarpia echinospica. Classification (NCBI taxonomy): domain Eukaryota; kingdom Metazoa; phylum Annelida; class Polychaeta; order Sabellida; family Siboglinidae; genus Paraescarpia; species Paraescarpia echinospica. The sequence continues at coordinate 12,221,508 of CM034531.1, forward strand.
CTATGATTTGGTTCATCTGATGAAACTATGCATTGTGATGTTATTACTTCTGTTGACAATACCTTTCTAATATATATAGTAGTGCCTATGATTTGGTTCATCTGATGAAACTACATTGCAATGATATTACTTCTGTTGACAATACCTTTCTAATATATATAGTAGTGCCTATGATTTGGTTCATCTGATGAAACTATACATTGCAATGATATTACTTCTGTTGACAATACCTTTCTAATATATATAGTAGTGCCTATGATTTGGTTCATCTGATGAAACTACACATTGCGATGATGTTACTTGTGTTGACAATACCTTTCTAATATATATAGTAGTGCCTATGATTTGGTTCATCTGATGAAACTACACATTGCGATGATGTTACTTGTGTTGACAATACCTTTCTAATATATATAGTAGTGCCTATGATTTGGTTCATCTGATGAAACTACACATTGTGGTGATATTACTTCTGTTGACAATACCTTTCTAATATATATAGTAGTGCCTATGATTTGGTTCATCTGATGAAACTACACATTGCGATGATATTACTTCTGTTGACAATACCTTTCTAATATATATAGTAGTGCCTATGATTTGGTTCATCTGATGAAACTATACATTGCGATGATGTTACTTCTGTTGACAATACCTTTCTAATATATATAGTAGTGCCTATGATTTGGTTCATCTGATGAAACTATACATTGTGGTGATATTACTTCTGTTGACAATACCTTTCTAATATATATAGTAGGGCCTATGATTGGGTTCATCTGATGAAACTATACATTGCGATGACATTACTTCTGTTGACAATACCTTTCTAATATATATAGTAGTGCCTATGATTTGGTTCATCTGATGAAACTATACATTGCGATGATGTTACTTCTGTTGACAATACCTTTCTAATATATATAGTAGTGCCTATGATTTGGTTCATCTGATGAAACTATACATTGCGATGATGTTACTTCTGTTGACAATACCTTTCTAATATATATAGTAGTGCCTATGATTTGGTTCATCTGATGAAACTATACATTGTGATGATGTTCACTTCTGTTGACAATACCTTTCTAATATATATAGTAGTGCTCTATGATTTGGTTCATCTGATGAAACTATACATTGTGGTGATATTACTTCTGTTGACAATACCTTTCTAATATATATAGTAGTGCCTTATGATTTGGTTCATCTGATGAAACTATACATTGCGATGATATTACTTCTGTTGACAATACCTTTCTAATATATATAGTAGTGCCTATGATTTGGTTCATTTCTAATACATTTATGGTGATATTAGTGACAATACCTTTCTAATATATATAGTAGTGCCTATGATTTGGTTCATCTGATGAAACTATACATTGTGATGATATTACTTCTGTTGACAATACCTTTCTAATATATATAGTAGTGCCTATGATTTGGTTCATCTGATGAAACTATACATTGTGATGATATTACTTCTGTTGACAATACCTTTCTAATATATATAGTAGTGCCTATGATTTGGTTCATCTGATGAAACTATACATTGTGGTGATATCACTTCTGTTGACAATACCTTTCTAATATATATAGTAGTGCCTATGATTTGGTTCATCTGATGAAACTATACATTGTGATGATATCACTTCTGTTGACAATACCTTTCTAATATATATAGTAGTGCCTATGATTTGGTTCATCTGATGAAACTACACATTGTGATGATATCACTTCTGTTGACAATACCTTTCTAATATATATAGTAGTGCCTATGATTTGGTTCATCTGATGAAACTATACATTGTGATGATATCACTTCTGTTGACAATACCTTTCTAATATATATAGTAGTGCCTATGATTTGGTTCATCTGATGAAACTATGCATTGTGATGATATTACTTCTGTTGACAATACCTTTCTAATATATATAGTAGTGCCTATGATTTGGTTCATCTGATGAAACTATACATTGTGGTGATATTACTTCTGTTGACAATACCTTTCTAATATATATAGTAGTGCCTATGATTTGGTTCATCTGATGAAACTATACATTGCGATGATGTTACTTGTGTTGACAATACCTTTCTAATATATATAGTAGTGCCTATGATTTGGTTCATCTGATGAAACTATACATTGCGATGATATTACTTCTGTTGACAATACCTTTCTAATATATATAGTAGTGCCTATGATTTGGTTCAATGTGATGAAACTATACATTGTGGTGATATTACTTCTGTTGACAATACCTTTCTAATATATATAGTAGTGCCTATGATTTGGTTCAATGTGATGAAACTATACATTGTGGTGATATTACTTCTGTTGACAATACCTTTCTAATATATATAGTAGTGCCTATGATTTGGTTCATCTGATGAAACTATACATTGTGATGATATTACTTCTGTTGACAATACCTTTCTAATATATATAGTAGTGCCTATGATTTGGTTCATCTGATGAAACTATACATTGTGATGATATCACTTCTGTTGACAATACCTTTCTAATATATATAGTAGTGCCTATGATTTGGTTCATCTGATGAAACTATACATTGTGATGATATCACTTCTGTTGACAATACCTTTCTAATATATATAGTAGTGCCTATGATTTGCTTCATCTGATGAAACTATACATTGTGGTGATATTACTTCTGTTGACAATACCTTTCTAATATATATAGTAGTGCCTATGATTTGGTTCATCTGATGAAACTATACATTGCGATGATATTACTTCTATTGACAATACCTTTCTAATATATATTTGTTATATTGTGCTTTAAAACAATGATACGAACGAATATTGGTAAAAGTGACATTCAACGAGTTCCAAAGTTTTGTTCCATAGACAATTAAAGACATATCCCTTCTATTGGTTGTTGCCCGGGTTCGCGAAAACTTATTTTTCGTCGTGTGCAGTACTTATTGTCACACTTAGCAAATAACCTTTGAATATTAACGGCAATTCATTTTTGTGAGCTTTATACATAAACAGTATTATTCTAAATTGTACCAAGTCGGTAAACTTCAAAATATGTGCTTTAAAAAACAATAGAGTCGTGTGGTCGTAGTACTGTGCATGGTGCATAAGGCGTATTACCTTCTTTTGTAACATGATTATATTGTGCAAATTAGTTGAATATGTATTTCCCCATATTTCCACACAAAACAATAAATATGGCAAAAACAGAGTGGAATATGACATGTGCATACTCTGGCGGTTAAGCAATTTGCTGCATCTATACATTACACCAACACTGATTGAGAGTTTAGACTGTACTCGACTGATATGATCTTTCCAATTTAACGAATCGTCAATAAGCACTCCTAGAAATGTCGTTACCCGCACTCTTGATATATGGGTATTGTTATATTGATATTTACATCAGATAGACGTGCTCGACCAGAGAATAACATGTAGTTTGTTTTTGCTGTGTTCAATGACAATTTGTTGCCCGAGAACCATAATTGCAAGTTATGTAGTTCATTGCATACTATATTCATGTCATTGATATACAGAATAAACAACTTTGGTCCAAGTATAGAACGTTGTGAAACTCCACATGTTATTCTTTGAGTGTCTGACCTGTAACCGTCAATGTTTACAAATTGGCTACGATTAGCCAAGTAGCTACTAATCCAATTATATGCATTTCCACAGATGCCATAACATTCTAGGTTTTTACACAACAGTTTATGGTCAACCGTATCAAAAGCTTTTCTTAGATCTATAAAAACGCCTATTGCACAATTCTTATGTTCTAACGAATTTGTGATATCATTAAGCAATTCTACCAAAGCATGAGCAGTTGACATGCCTTCTCTGAACCCATATTGTCATGAATTTAAGATATTACAGGAATTCTCAAAGCTTTGAAATCGAAAATTAAACAGTTTTTCGAGTATTTTAGAGAATTGCGGTAGAAGTGAAATCGGCCTGTAGATGGCATACAAATGTTTCTCACGAGATTTAAATAAAGGATGTGGGAAAACGCCACTTTTATACGACATATTACATATATGTGTCATAGGTTAAGAATTTGCATTCAATTATATTTTTAACGAGACTCAACGTAATGCCGCCACAATCGGCAGAACATTTATTTCCGCAACTATTGACGGTGCGTATAACCTCTTCTTTGTTAGTTGGTGTTAAAAACATCGAAAGTACATTGGGTTCGCCCATGTAATCAAGAACTGACACCCCTTGGTGGAGTTTCAATTTGTTTGGCTAGCTCTGGTCCAATGCTTGTAAAGTACATATTGAACGTGTTAGCAATCGTAGTCCGGTCACCGATTATAATTCCATTGTTATCGAATTGCACAGGATAATTAATGGATTCAAGTCGATATTTCCCCATGATTTGACGTACAATTTCCTAAGTCCCGGATAGGTTGCCCCGGTGTTCTGACAATAACTTAATATAATATTCACGTTTTACATATCGTATGACGGCTATTAGTTTATTTTTATACGATTTATACCTCATTTCTGTGTACGTATTTCTATTAGCAAGAAACTGATTGTATAACTCTCTTTTTTTCCGACACGCATTTTTGAGACCATTCGTGAGCCAAGGGTTTTATGTTCACGCTTATTGTTATTATTAACTAGGCGAAGTGGACAGTGTTGATTATACAGCATTGTGAAATCGTTAAGAAAATCGTTGTATGCCTCACTAGCATCCGTGTGACAAAGCACCGAGTGCCACGGATGCGCGTTCAACGCAGCTTTTAGTGCAGTCATATTTTCAACACTTGTATGACGTTTGTATAGAGTTTAACAAGATTTAACAAGATTTAACAAGATTTAACAAGATTGCCATCCAGAGAATTAACTCTAGATGGCAGGTGGACAAGGAAGCCCTTTGGCTTATCGAGAGTCCAACCCTTTTATCTACATATATCCAGCCCTTCTGAGGTATGTGTCGATTTTATTTTTAAACATATTCACACTACTAGCACCCACACACTCATCAGATAATCTGTTCCATTCTTTCACAGTCCTTTGTGAAAATGAGAACTTTCTCACGTCTAAACTACACTGCTCCTTTACCAATGGACAACTACGACTACATCGGCTACCACCATAACTTGCAAATAGCAAACACGGGCAAATGATCGCTTATATCAGTAACCAGTAATCAACTCCTGATATCACTATCAATATCGTTGGTAAATATATTATCAACAAGTGTTGCCGACACATTCGAAATTCTAGTAGGCTAAGTAATTACTGGGTACACACGAAGACTGAACATCAAATCTAGGAATTTCTTGGTACCACCATGTGATTCATATTTCAATAAATCTGTGTTGAAATCACCACAGATAAAAAGTTTTCTTAATCACAACTTGGTTAAGTAAACGGTCAATGTTGTCACAAAACAAAGTTAAGTCAGACCCAGGTGCTCTATATACGCAAACAATTACCACATGTCTCCAGTTGGCTAACTTTAACTCAATCGTAACACATTCAAACACAGCTTTGATAACTCTTGATTTACTCGATATACTAGAACAACATAAATCATCTTTGACAAATAGTGCCACATCACCACTTTGTTTATAACCCCTTATACTGTGATAAGATGAATAACCTGGTAATTGAAACCGGGAAGTCTGATCGGCGTCCGCCCATGTTTCAGAAACAGCAATGACATATTAACTGAATCCAGATAATTAAAACAAAAATCTTCAACATTTGCATTCAAACTGCGCGATTTGTCTTTCTAATTAATCTTTTATAATCCTTCCCTTTTAATTTGAACTAATTTATCGTATCATCTCATTTAAATTGCTTCAGTTTTCGTTTGATAAAAAGGTATTCTTTCCTCGCATTTTCACAGTTTCTATTGAACCATGGCTTATTTGATTTTCGTGTGAAACCTTATTATGCATAAAACCATTCACCTCATTAGTGTTATCCTTGCAAACCCCTATATTTTTTGCAGATTGTAAATACGTATTACACAAATCTTTGTTAATCAAATCAACATCATTCTGTGTAACTGTCGTAGTGTTAACATTTTCAAATTTTAAGTTTAGTTGATCTATATAAATTTGATTACAATATTCTTCTTTCAAATGTGGCACCCAATTTGACCTAACTGTTTCTTATTTTATATTTTTACTTCCATCACTAAAATTAATATGATATGTATTACACACAGGAAATGTGAGAGTGGATTCCATTCTACTGAGATGTAGTGATGCACAAATAGCTGAATGAACATCTGATAAACAGTTGTCAAAAGCATCAACATAAAAATGTGTTATTTTAGATAATAAGTTTGTTAATGTAATTGCATAATCGACAACACTTTTTCCAGCTGTTGTATGACAAGTGAAATTACCAACAGCAGAATCACTCCCAAGTCTTCCATTTACAATTTTGAAATCCAAATTTCTGCACAACTCTATAAGCTTATAACCATTATTATTAATAACAACATCAGCGTTATATCGCTCTGTTGTAATATTAAACCTTTCAAAATCTGACATGTCTCTATACAAATCAGTTTCGTTTAAGTCTACACCATTACGTGTATCAACGAAATATCAATCGGATTGAAATCATCAAGTACTCTAGATCTAGCACTAAAGTCACTCCGAACCTTCATGGGCAAGATACAATCCTCCTGTTATGAAATCCATACCAAATGCTTCCTTTCCAATCCTTAACCACAAAACCTATTCACTCACAGTGTTTGGAATAACTTCAACAAACATGTAATAATTAAGTTTAACTAACAAAAATACACAATCCACGAATACCACCATATTTGTAGTATGTGCATTTTTTGCATAACAAAGGATTTATATCCTGGCATAATATTACCTTCAATATCATCAACGTTTACAAATTGGCTACGATTAGCCAAGTAGCTACTAATCCAACTATATGCATTTCCACGGATGCCATAACATTCTAGGTTTTTACACAGAAGTTTATGGTCAACAGTATCAAAAGCTTTTTTTAGATCTATAAAATAGTCCAGTAGAAATTGACGATGACCCGGACATTTTGGTTAAAAAGCCAATTTTTGTTTTAAGGTGACCAGTAGGGTTTCCTGTACTTCCAAAAAACCCCAACCAAAATCAACCCTGGGGAACTTTGTTTTTACACCAATCCTTGTTTTTGGGTGTTTCGGTCCAATTTTGAAGTAACACATTTTTGTTTGCGTTTGTTAATCATATGTTTAACTGTTTCATTTATTGGTTAATACGTTTGTAATGATATGTATACTGGTCTATTAAGCCACACATTAATGATGGAGTTTAATTAATCAAGTAAGTAACCAATTAATTAATTAATTAGTAATATATTTCTTATATAGCACTCCGTCCCAACGTTGTTCTGGGATTTAATTAACATCTTAATTAAGATCACATGAATGTCACTTATACCCCAAACAATGCATTCATTGTATATGATTCAAACTTGAATATAACTAGGAGAGATCATAAATATTATACCTGTAATCTTCCAATATATCTTTTGTTAAACATCATCATCATCATTGTCATCATCGTTACTGTCGGGTAGCTGTACAAGAGTTGGGCCGTTTGCGCACTGTCCTTGACTTTTGCAGTGGACGCTACAGGCAAGACGCATCTTTGAGCAGTTGCAAGACACACATAATTTATCTTGGTGCTTGCAAGAGCAACGGATCTCTTGTAGAAGATGTTCGGGTGCTGGTTCTTTGTCTGTGGTCACGGGCACTACTGAGTGCGCGTCACAGTGGAAGCCATTTTGTTTCTTTCTGTCCAATACCGTCTTCAGATTAACCCAAGTAGAAACCTGTAGGTGCACTCTGAGTGAATGAAATTAGCATTCTCGACTTGTTGATGGAATTCTTTCAATGGCGACATACTTTGATGAAATTATGTGCATGTATCGTAGGTCGTCGAGACTTACATTTCAGTTTCTTTTGGTGTAAAGCGAAACCATATACCGCTCCCCAGCTGTTGCAATGACGGCACTCGATGCAGTGTTACTGCCGAATATGGCAACGGGTGTTCTCAGCTCTGTTGAATATCCTAGAACTTTCATGAGTTTGACTTTGCCAATACCATAGATAGCTGATGTTGTGTCACAGCTAGACATAGCGTGTGCAAATGGCACGCACTTACACATCTCCTTTCCGAGAGCATGTTGACCAGTGCGGATACTGAGTAGTCTTTGTTTGGTTTACATATAAATAGTGGACTTCTCAGGCGCATGGTAAAGCAGGATTACAATAGGGTACACTTCGCAATTGTGGTATCCGCAAATCCTTCCTCGCCAGCGTGACGCACCTCGATACTTTCTTTCAGCAGGTAAGTAGAGAGGAGATTAATGAGTTGCTGTTTGTTGTGCTTGTTTGAAAGAAAACTACTTTTGTCTGGAGGCACTGGAGTGTTACGTCCAACCAACACATCAGTGCAAAGGATCTTGCCCAATTTACGTCGCTTCTGTTCGGGTTCCTTGGTGGTGAGCACTACATACCTGTCGAACACTATGAATCAGGCCCTATCATGTGCTGCCAGGTGGAGAACATACATCACATAAGATGAACACACTTCATGAAAGGTACCTGTCTTTGGCCAGGGCATCTGATGCAGAACGGCACATCCATCCACAACTGTGGCTTTGTCGTCAATTCCATCATTGCAGACAACATGGGGATCGAGGGTAGCGATGTACGAAACTAATTTAGACTTCACTGGCCTTCGCATTGTGCCATTGTCTTGGAATATAGCTGGGGCTACGGCTGCTAGCTCATATGAGAAGACACTGCGATCTGGTGGTCCAGAAGTATATGCCTTGGCCAATAGTCTCTGGTACAGCTCCGTCGACGACATGCGCACTTCTTTTCCATCTTTCAGTTTGATAGTTTTCCTCATATCTGCGAAGGTTTTCACTCGGTCTGACTTCCTGAGAACGATGTCTCCGTACTTCTGGTCTATGATTTTGTGGTGGATTTTCATTCCAATATCCACAGCTTGGTGTCGGTGGTGGAAAATGGGTTGTGACTTCGCAGAAAGGTCAGGAATTTGGCCAGATAAATTTTGTCCTGTGTGATGCGACAGTGAGTTTGAAAATCGTAACCTCTCCTCTCGAATTCGTACGAGTTGGCATACATTCAGATGCAACAACCTAGTTTGTTGCCTGAGATGATTTAGTCACATTTCTTGAGGCAGTATAAGTATTTCCACATTTTGTATGGACATAATGATCACCTGCATTATTGAATTATTCAGCCAACCCATCACCTCGTAGTTTTGACACAACCACCAATGAATATATCCCTTTCTTTCTAAGTGTAACCATTAAGCCACCGCCACCTTCTTAACAAATGACACGTTGCTCCATATCAGTGACCCAAAAAAGATGTATGACTATTTTCTAAACAATCTTCATAATATGACTATGTGTACTATTATTATGGGTAATATGTTCAACAACAATTGCTAACTTTACTTTATCTAATTACTAAAACAGAGATTTCGGATTTATCATGCTATCTTACTAACTATGAATTTTTCACTAATAATTCAACCAAGATCTACCGTTACGCCTTGGCGACAACATTATGAACAATGTCATGTTTGGCTTTCCATACCACACATTTTCAAATCGCTCAAGCATATCAATGCATAATAATCCAGAACAATCAGTACAGAAATTTATTATAACTTTTCTAACCATCTGTAAGCAAGTAATTAATACAATAGCTGTTATTTATTTAGAATATAGATCCACTGCATAAAATGTCTTGAGGGGGTTTACGAAAACGGTTGTTCTATTAAGTACTACGGATTTTGGTTAAATTAATATATATGTGATATTATCGCTCGTGCTTGGATTTTAAAACATTGCCTTTCGATACACAATTGTAAGATCTAATCTAGTGGCAAACACTTGATTGTATGATTCTTATATTAGCGAGTTAATGGATACATAAAATACAAATCACCACAATTAAGTATCATAATCGTTAACTTGCTGGCCAGTGGAAGTCAGTGCGCCAAAACTCATGTGCATTTATGTATGGACAGCCAATAAAAAGAAAATGTTACCAAAAATTACTGACAGGCAGGGTACGTTCATAAAAAAATCTAGGTTCCCCAAGGTTGATTTTTTTTCTGGAAGTTCAGGAAACACTACTGGTCATCCTAAAACAAAAATTGGCTTTTTAACCAAAATGTCCGGGTTTGGTAAAAAATGTGCTGATTTCTACTGGACTAAAAGCTCCTAATGCACAATTCTTATGTTCTAACGAATTTGTGATATCATTAAGCAATTCTACCAAAGCATGAGCAGTTGACATGCCTTCTCTGAACCCAAATTGACATGAATTTACGATATTACATGAATTCACAAAGCTTTGAAGTCGAGCATTAAACAGTTTCTCGAGTATTTTAGAGAATTGCGGTAGAAGTGATATCGGCCTGTAGTTGGTAAACAAATGTTTCTCACCAGATTTAAATAAAGGAATTACTTTAGCCGTTTTCATCTAATGTGGGAAAACGCCACTTTTGTTGTAAAAATTAATGTAATAATGGTCTCACTTAAACATATTATATCATAGTTGTTGATGCATTTCTCCAAAATGTCTAAACGTTTATTACGAAAACGACAGACATTTAAACCTACGATTGTTACATTGACATCACTGATTAGTGTATCGTTGTTCTTGTTAACGAGGTAGGATGTGTCCTAGTATTAAAACTGTAGGAAGTCGTCAGGTGTGTCTACAACTGTTGTCTTGTCTTGTCCGTTCTCTTCCACCACGTAGACAATTCTGCCGTCTATTGTCCACACGTTTGATGTTGGGATCTCGCTTCTTCGATCTCACGAGAGATCCACGCAGACGTGTTAGATCATCATTAATGAAGGTCTTCTTGTGCGTTGGCAGATCTCGTATTTCGTTTTGTTTTTATCTCATTTGTCGCTGATATCTTCTTTCTTAATGGTTACACCAATTTGTCCGAGTAGATTCACCACGATTTCGTTGGTGTTTTCGTCGGTCGTTTCCGCTATGCCGTGTATCCGTACGTTGTCTTTTCTACTGTACTCGAGGCGATCAATCTGAAATGTCTGTTCTTGCAACTCAGTTTTCAAATGGACGACTTCTTCTTTAGTTGCCTAATTTTCCGCTTTTAGATCAGCTATTATCTGCTTCGCAGTCTCCGTCACCGCTGCCGTGACTGAAGATGTCACCCTTTTCACAATTATAGGCTGTCTAGCCGCCACAACCTGTGACACAATGTCACCAATAGTAATGTGTGACGTGACCATTGTTTGCATGTGACGTCACCCGCGTACTGCATCTATAATCTCTGTAATCTCCCGAGATACGAGCGTTGTTAAACGCGAGAGTAAGAGCCTAGTAGTGGCCTAAACGGCAAACAAATTGACGCGTATCTCGTGACGTATCAATTATCGCAGACGATGATTATGTAGAACTCGTGGATGTAGACAAACGAAACGGTGCGACAGAAACTACATTACGTAGAAATGTCAATATTAAAGAGACTGGTCCGTTGTGGATTAAGGTTTCTGTTGTTTTGGTGGTACGTCGGGAGGCCTGAGCCACCCGCTTTTATATGAAGCCTCATTGATCGCTGTGTGTCAAAGCGCTTCGGAGCGACGACATACGTAAATGTCACGTCGACTAACTGTCTGCCGCAGATCTTCCGCAGTCAAACTACGCAATTGATACCTCCTTGTTAAAATTAAAGGTCTTTCTTAGAATGTTGTGCCGGAATGCGTCCGGTTGGCCTGCTCGTGTTAGTTGCAGTAGGTTTTTTTTTATTTTAACTGAAATTAATCAGACAATTGTATATTGTGCACACAAATTACAATTCGGTTTATGAAACAAATGCATGTACAATCTGCATCGTCAAATCCAAAATTCTTGTATTCCATAAAATTTACATCAAAGATACTCCCCTTCATTTGTCAAACCGGATTCTGATAACTTTGTATTTGACATGTTGCATGTCAGCCAGCAAAACACAAAACTGCTTTTTGCGTTCCCATGCATTGTAAGAGGAAAATAATTGAATTCGTTTGGAAAAATAAAATTGATGAACGATATTAAAGGAAACATCTGCTAACCTTCTCCATGAACATCCCAATTCCCCCCTCTCTCTCTTTCCCTCTTTCTCTCTCTCTTCCCCCCTCTCTCTCTTCCCCCCCCCCTCTCTCTCTCCCTCTTCCTCTGTCTGTATTTTACCAAAATTATCTTACATCGAGCAGTGATCCAGGGGTAATGACACGTAAACTAAACAGTCCATCATTTACGGAGCCCACTACACAGCAGTCGCGGGCATTGCTCCTAGTTTATTACTCTTCTCTAATTTAGCGTAGGAGTGATAGCGAAGTCGATTGAATACAGAATGTCCGCGTTTGTTAAAATAATCGAAGTAATTTGGTTTCCTTGTACCATTGGGTAGTAGGGCTAATTCTGTTGTGTTTTGTGCACCTGTCTCTCTGACTGTCTGTCTGTCTCTCTGCCTTCTGTCTCTTTGTCTGTCGGTCTGTCTGTCTGTCTGTCTGACTCTTTGTCTGCCTCTCTGTCTGTCTCTCTGTCTCTCTGTCTCTCTGTCTATATGTCTCTCTTTATCTCTGTCTCTCTTTATCTCTGTCTCTCCGTCTCTCTGTCTCTCTGTCTCTCTCTGTCTCTCTGTCTCTCTGTCTCTCTGTCTCTCTGTCTCTCTCTGTCTCTCTCTCTCTGTTTCTCTGTCTCTCTGTCTCTCTGTCTCTCTGTCTCTCTGTCTCTATGTGTCTCTGTGTCTCTGTGTCTCTCTGTCTCTCTCTGTCTCTCTCTCTCTGTCTCTCTGTCTCTCTCTGTCTCTCTCTCTCTGTCTCTCTGTCTCTCTGTCTCTCTGTCTCTCTGTCTCTGTGTGTCTCTGTGTCTCTGTGTCTCTGTGTCTCTGTGTCTCTGTCTGTCTGTCTGTCTGTCTGTCTGTCTGTCTGTCTGTCTGTCTCTCTCTCTCTCTCTCTCTCTCTCTCTCTCTCTCTCTCTCTCTCTCTCTCTCTTGCACGTGCAGGTTGCACATGTACCGTGTATTCCGTGTCATGCATGACCTACACCCGTCTTTAATAACCGCTATGTCGTGACATTACCTTCACGATGCGTCCTTCACCGCGTCATTAATTACGATTCAATGACATGAATAAGCCGTCCAGCCGCCGGCGCTTGTCTTCTGTTTGCCTTTTGGCGTTTGATTAACGATCGTGTTTTATTGCATTACGCTGATTCTGCGGACAGCGAAGCAGAAAGATGCGCAATGGATGTCTAGGGGCTTAGTTCGCTGTGCGTTTCGTTCGCACGGGATAGACTGGTACGATCTAAAGATTAGCAATCAATTACAGGCGCGTATCGAAGGACATCCTCAGGAGACATCGGTTATTAAAGACGCGCGAAGACCTTGACAGAAAGATCGCCGTTTCCTCGGTCCAACGTATTGCCTGCTTTAAACAAAACGAAGAAACGGGATATCAACCGAGCACGTAATTAATCATACATGTAATGGGACGGTGTTGGGATGTATCTTGGACTAGAAAGAAACGCGATATACGATATCAAGAGCATGTTGATGCTTTCGAGGTTTAGTATTATCTACCATCTTTATAATGATACTATCTTTAAGCGTATTGACAGTGATTCTAGAATCGAATGGAAAGTTGGAAGTAATAACTGTTGCTATGGAGGATAATAAGTCGTAAGAAAGAAGACTTTTGGTGGGTCGCCCCAACTAAAGACCAACAAATCTAATTGTACGACGTTAGACACACTCGCACCGATTGACGCACGCATGTACGTAGCACGCACACATCCACTCTTCACTCACTCACTTACTCACTCACTCACTCACTCACTCACTCACTCACTCACTCACTCACTCACTCACTCACTCACTCACTCACTCACCCACCCACCCACTCACTTACTCACTCATTCACTCACTCACATAACTTGTTTTTGTTTTAATGAATGACCTTGGGAAGCGCTGGAAAGGCGCTGTATAGAAAAACACGTGATTGATTGGGTCGCTACTGTGGATATAAACTCGGAGCAACGTCCGCGACTGCTGTATAGTGGCCTCCGTAAATGATGGACTGTTTACTTTACGTGTCATCACCCCTGGAGAATTGCACGATCTAAGATAATTTGGGTAGAATAATATTTATGTGCCCTATAAGATGGAATCACTTGGCAGAGTTCAACAGTCTGACGTACAGTTATATATAACGACTTATTTATTATTTATTTGCGTCCGATTGTTGTACTCAAAATAGCTGGCGTCTGTCAGATCATTCCAATATATTGACATATCAATGACGTATCGCAGCTGACGGAGTGGAGGTGGGAGATGCGAGTGAACATGGCTCTGGGATTTGGGGACTTGGAAAACGGTAGCAGTGTGATTGATGGGATTGTCAGAAACAGAGGATAGATAGACGGACGGACGGACGGACGGACGGACGGACGGACGGACGGACGGACGGACAGACAGGCAGGCAGGCAGGCAGGCAGGCAGGCAGGCAGGCAGGCAGGCAGGCAGGCAGGCAGGCAGGCAGGCAGGCAGGCAGGCAGGCAGGCAGGCAGGCAGGCAGGCAGGCAGGCAGGCAGGCAGGCAGGCACGCAGGCACGCAGGCACGCAGGCACGCAGGCACGCAGGCAGGCAGGCAGGCAGGCAGGCACGCAGAGAGATAGATAGCTAGATAAGCAGACGGTCTGACAGACTGACAGACTGACAGACTGAAAGACAGACAAACATAGAATATTGATTTGATATGGAAGCAATGTTTAAAAGAACTTAAGGAAGAGTTTTGGTTTGATCTGGGATGTCCGAAGAGTTTCCCGTTAACACTGGTTTTGAGGCAAACGAGGTGTCCTTTGCTCCAGACATGATTTACCCTTTACCGTTTATCATGGTGATGGATTTAACTTTAATTAGCAGACAAATCAACAAGAAGAATGTTCTCCGGAAGATGCTGCTCGCAGATGATCAAGTCATAGCAGCAGAGAGCAAACAATAATTGCACGAAGTGAGGGAAAAAAAAAAGAGGGTTTAAAGAGTAGCGTGAGAATGAGCTTGAAGAAAAGAAAAAAAGAGAGGAGTTCAACATTAGTTTTGATGGGAAGGATATCAAGTGGATGGTTTTGTATAGCTTGGACGAACGGTTACCGAAAGTGGACATTCACTGGTAAGACGTGGCACGCCGGGTACAAGCTGAAACGAACTCAATAATGAAAGCAGAGTGAGTCATGATGGAATACAACATTCCATAAAGTTGTAAAGGAAAGTACACAGAGCGTACGTATGGCCTGTACGGTCTGGATACAGAGACGCTGACAGCGTGGCAACACCAGCAGAAGCTGCAAGTGTTCGAGACTATTTGTGGTCCGGAGGATGACGGGAACAAATAGGGCGGATTAAGGAGAATGCATAACCCGAGGGAAGAGATCGGGATGTTGTGCTTCTTATCGGGACGTTTATTAAGAAGCCGGACGACGTATGCAAGCGCATATTGCATATATTATTCACACACTAGACACACCATGCAACGAACTTGTGTCGTGTCATGGTAAATTAATAGAACAGTGGAAGCCGTTTTAAAATACAACAAATCTTTACATCTGCGATTCAAAGCGAAAGAGGCAATGAATGGAAAGCACGAGCGTTTTCCATGTAAATAAATCGAATTTGCAACAGAGGGCGCTGGTTGAATAATCCTTCTTAGCCAGTAGAAACATAGCAAAGCATGAACATTTTTGTATAGGCGACCCACGTTGACGTTTGCTTATTTCTGGGCGACCCACGTTGACGTTTGCTTACTTCTAGGCGACCCACATTGACGTTTGCTTACGTCTAGGCGACCGACGTTGACGTTTGCTTACTTCTAGGCGACCCACGTTGATGTTTGCTTACTTCTAGGCGACCCACGTTGACGTTTGCTTACTTCTATGCGACCCACGTTGACGTTTGCTTACGTCTAGGCGACCCACGTTGACGTTTGCTTACTTCTAGGCGACCCACGTTGACGTTTTCTTACTTCTAGGCGACTCATGTTGACGTTTGCTTACTTCTAGGCGACCCACGTTGATGTTTGCTTACTTCTAGGCGACCCACGTTGATGTTTGCTTACTTCTAGGCGACCCACGTTGACGTTTGCTTACTTCCAGGCGACCCATGTTGACGTTTGTTTACTTCTACAAACGCAGGAGATGTGACCGTCAACCTGCCGCCCGCATGTTGTCAACCTGCCGCCCGCATGTTGTCAACCTGCCGTCCGCATATTGTCAACTAGCTGCCAGAAATGTGCCCCTGTATATATAGGAGTACCGTTTAAAACCTATGAATTATAATCGATCGGATACCATTAACCAGCAAACAAATTAACGATATATCCCATATTTGTCGGGTGAGAAGTAAGTCTAAGTATTGTTGGGTTAGTGGCAAGAGCGTACGAAACTCATTTAGTAGGCCAGGACATTTGGCATATAGTTAAAACTCACCAATACAGAAATATTTAGACCCCGGGACATCTCTGAATTTGTGTGGACGCCCCTGGCGGCCATTTTTTAAATGACAGCCATAATATTTGGATTAAATATAGGAACTAAATAGCGGCGTGAACTGTGCGCCCGGGAGCTCCTACACCACCTCCTACAGTAAGAGCTCCCACAACACCTCCTACCGGTGTCGACATCTGGCCGACAGCGCAGCGAACAGTTGTTTTAATTCCGACTTAATTTCGTATAATAGGGCGAGACGGTGCGGCGAAACTCTGCCCTGTCCCGCATTCTATCCCGGGTCGTCTAGGTAACAGCGAGGCGAATGCAGACACTGGACGGGAGGTTGCTAACAGATGGGGATATATTGCAGCAGTTACTTCTGGACCTAGGTGTGGTTTCGGGGATTTATATCATTATATAGTAGTATATTTAAGCATTATTGTTACACACCTTTTAAGATAGAAACACCCGGCAGAGTTCAACAGTTTGACACATAGTTATAATATATAATATAATATGTGTGTGCGTGTGTGTGTGTGT
>CM034531.1:12239592-12400590 GCA_020002185.1 Paraescarpia echinospica
TAGCGACCGACACTGAAACAATACTTAAGCCGTGGGCGAAATTCTCCAGAAGATACACGAGATCAAAATACATTAAATTTAAATTTAGTCGGCTTTTCCCTTATCCCTTGAAAGAAATTTTTAAAACAACGTATATCGGTTCAATGGGGGTGAAAATGCATGGACCCACCTAATATGTGCTGATGCCAATAACAAAATTGAAATATCAGTGTTACGAAAAACAGCCACAAATATGCTACATTTGTCCTGTCTCTAACATATGTCACGGGAAAGTGTAATAGAACGGCATAGGGCTAATTGTTAAGTGGGGGGTGAGAAATGATAGACCCACCCAAAATATATGCTAATTCTGAGGAAACATTGAAATCGTGTTGTTCTAGGAGCAGCAAAACAAGTTGGTGCTTTTATTCGGTAAGCCCCTTATAATCCAATAACAAAATGTAGTAAAAAGGCATATTTCGGTCCAATTAGGGGTAACAAATTATGGACCCACCCAAACAATTTGCTACCTCCAATCAAAATGTGAAATAGTATTATTTAATGAAGCAACACAATATATTTGGCGCTTTTATTCGGTCTATCCCACATCCCTTGGAACACTATAGTAATAGTAATATGGCATATATATATATATTCACACGGGGGCGACAATTTATGGACCAACCCAAAGAAATTGCTGACTCCGATCAAAAAGTTAAATCTTGTTGTTCAAGGATGCACCACACAATTTGGTGCTTTTATCCGGTCTGTCCCCATCAAGTTGCTAAGGAACCTGACTAATATATCTATATATTCTAAACTACATCTAGCATCTTGGCCAGCTAAGTGTGTTTAATTAATCACAATGGTTTCTAGACATTTATCAGTTTAACATGAACGTTGACATTAAAAAACAGATAAGTCGAGGTATCCCGTATCATGCTTACGGATGGTGATTTAATTCATATTTGCACATACAATATTTGCACATTGTATGTGATTGAACTGTAATGTCTCAATGAATCAGTTGGTGAATTCATGAACAAAACGATCTTATGTTTTCGAGATTTAGTAACCATTATACTTTTTTTATCAACAGTCAAGTGTAAAGTTGACACGTGTTACATATTTAAAATGTTCACAATTCAATAGCATCGTTTAACG
This sequence comes from Paraescarpia echinospica, assembly GCA_020002185.1. Taxonomy (NCBI): domain Eukaryota; kingdom Metazoa; phylum Annelida; class Polychaeta; order Sabellida; family Siboglinidae; genus Paraescarpia; species Paraescarpia echinospica. The sequence goes on from CM034531.1 coordinate 12,240,736, forward strand.
AACTTACCCTACCATCTGTTTAACACACGTACACAAATCTTAACACTGAACCAATATGAGCAAGACCTGCAATAAGAACAAAATGTACAACTTATTTAAAAATACTGACCTTGACATCTGAGGGCTTTCTTTGTAAGGCCCCTAAAATATAGAGAAAAACATTTAACAGTTGTACTGTTTACCCCGGTGCTCTTTTTATTGTCTCCAAAGCCACACACAGTATATGTTTGCGCTTATGTGGAAAGGTTGACCATTTCAAACTATCGTTAATTTTGGACACTGATACTCTGCTCCAAAAATAATAATACTGTTGAAACTCACTATGAATGTCTCGGGCCAAATATACCCGAATAGCGTGATGGCCATGTTAACGTGACTAATTTCCCATAACTTATTGTCACAGAAATAATTTGGGATTGTACTATAGAGACCATAATTACGAGGTGGCCACAATCTCGAAGTGGCCATAAAGCGAGGTTCGCCTGTAGACCTTGTAGTACACATTTACTTATGTAACATTTGTCGTCTTTGTCGAAGAAGAAGGATGATGATGATGAGGAGGAGGAGGAGGAGAAGAAGAAGAAGAAGGAGGAGTTACAGGTAACAGTTATGATAATTATGATGATGACGACAACTGTCATAATAACGACACAGACAATTATAATGACTAAGTACGAGGAGGATTATAACATTGACTGAAACACACACACACACACACATACACACACATACACATACACATACACACACATACACACGCATACACACATACGCACGCACACATATGCACTCACCAAATACTGTCAGAGCAGACGTCACACTTGTGGGGCAGTCGAGAGTAGGAAGCATGTAGCCTGTGTCCAGCCACCATCTGTTTGACGACAGGCACCTTATGGTGTGGCACTATCCGTGGCTTCACTTGTTTCACTGAAACGTCCACCATCTTGACGTCAAACAAGACACGTTCGAGCTGATGTTCCTTTGCTAGTTAGATAATTACTACGCTATCCTGTGTTCCTGCCAGTTAAATATCAAACATGTTTTGTTCAGAACTTGCTACATGTTTGTAATTGGTACAATTCATTGGTCGCACCATCTAGCAAAGCTGTTGGCACGCCCCTCGCCTCGCCTCGCCTCGCCTCGCATACGTCAGTAATGATACTCTTCAACATTTGTTGCAATGTCTCTAGTCTATTCTTAGATAATTTTATTATCAATCCATGTGTCAAGTCTTCAGTAACACTTCCATAGTTGGTTGAAGAGCATTACAAGTATATCAATGTTTTCTTTTTTACTTTCCTTTATAATTTCAGCAGTGATGTTGTCCTCACCAGACATCTGGTTGGTCTTCGTGTTTCTTGTGTATTCCATTTGTATGTTCAATGCTTCCATTTTATCTGTCGTACTAACATGTATCGTATCTTTTGCAGCAAGTTTCATTTAGACTTTCTTGGAAATGTCCGTCACATTGTTTTCTTCATTTCCCGTGTTTTAAAAACCTAAATAAAAGCTCTCGGACTGTTCTCCGCCCATCAACTACTGTAACAGTCCAAGAAATCTAACCCATTGTTTTCACTCAACTTGGAACATATTGCAACATGTTTGGTTTGAACAATGCTTTGGTCGCCAGAACATCCTACTAAAGACTTCCAAACGTCCTGTTGCATAAATAAAATATAATATACTAATAATGGCTGCCAATTATTACAACAACTAATTTGCTATATTGTTGCTATTAGACTACATATTTAAGTGATCTAAAATTCCGCAATGGGGTTCTGAACGCAAACGATGCACTTGGAATGCTTCAAAATCTGATTGGATGAATAGTTAATTTGCATAAATCCAATATGGTCACCACATATCAATAGGGTGCGATCTGATTGCTCTTATATGACACATTTTGGTAATTTAAAGTTCCAAGATTGTTTTTGTGGGCACACGATGGTATGCTACCATAAATACACCAGAATATGAATTGTTTTGTCCTCTCCGAATTATAATAATTGTAATATAGATGTCGCAAATACAACGTACCAACGATGTGCAGTTCGACGTGTAACGATCCTCTCGGTTTCAACTTGAGCTGAGGCAACCAACAAAAAAGATAAGTTCCTACATAGAGCGGTAAAAATGATCAAGTTGTAAGGATTGTCATAAAGCTTTACATTACGCCTGCATACATGTTCACCCGAACACAATGTGAATTTCTCTGGGGAAACATTCATCCACGCTGCTACTACTGCATGGACATTATTCGTTCACATATATCCGTCAATTGCCTAGTCTTCGAGGCGACAACAATAGGATGTGAACCCGGATACTCTCGATTGAGAAGTAAATGTTCTAACAACGAAGTACTAACTATTAGCAGTTTTGCAAAGACCTGAATATGCACCATTAAATACACCTCGTATTTTCACTAGTAACACAACTTACATATCTTGATTTAAACACCATCTTAAGACTATAAAATGCTAGCAGTTTATAGAAATATAGATTGCCACGTACCGAGATCGGAGTGACGTCATCTTTGCAATATTTCCTGGCGAGCATCTGACCACTGATGTTGAAGTCAGCAAGGAGCGTCTTTGGCCATTTGAGCAAGGTCAACTGTAAATTGGATGGACTCCTTGGTTAATATCACATAAATTTATAAAATAATAAGTAACGCAAACCTAAAAGTATAATTTGTATTTTGTATAGTGTAGTCCACGAGCCAACCCTGCAAATATTGAAGTTGATTATAAAATTGGGGGACTAATTCCCACTCTGATTTTCAGTGACACCAATATCTGGGGTGTCCGAAAATGGGTGATGGACATTTCAGAAGCATAGCTTATTACCGTTTAGGACGCCATCTTTAAAAATGGCTGCCATTTTTAAGCGGAAATCGAGCTATTCAAAACTGGTGTCCTACAGCCAACGCTACTGGTGGATCTTAATGCGCTACAGTTGTTCGTAATACACTTCCGAGTACGACAATACTTATATAATCTTTCTATTATCATTATTGGGAAACAAATTGCATTTGTTTCCACAATATTGTTTTTTTCAGTTTTGGAAATGTTTAATATATAGGTGATTAATTGTTTACTTTCTTAATTTGCTACATTTCTGCCATTTTATAGGGAGGGAGGGAGGGAGGGAGGGAGGGAGGGAGGGAGCCCTTGGTCGGAGGGAATTGTTAAAGGAGAGAGAGGAGAAATGGAAGATCTGAGCGATATATCGATAAACAGGAAGTAAGCAGAAAGCACATAGTATCAATGATACGTTGCGTTGAAAGCATTCTAGAATACGAAAAAGAAAACTTTCAAACAAACCTGTATTAGCGGATCACTTCTAATATCGATTTCGAAAGAAGAATTCCATTCAGGGCGGCAAGACTTCACAATCGAGCTCGACAAGCTGCTGCCATCTAGCGAAAGGAGACGTTAACGAAGCATTCGACCACTTAATTACGCGTGTTTAGGTTTGCGTGTGCGTGTGCGTGTGCGTGTGCGTGTGCGTGTGCGTGTGTTCAACTTCTTTGATATGCTAACAGTTAAGATAACTACGTTGATCATGACAGTTTAGCGTTACTAATAATATAAGTAATATATAACAATAGTGCTCACACATTGCATGTCGGCAAAGTTTCAGTTTCTTGGTTTATTTCAACAATTATTGACATTACCTCTCAATAAACTTGTTTTTATATTCGAATGTTTCCACCGCAGTCAAAGTATTCAAAAATTAAAACCACATGTTTTGATAGGTAATGGTAATCAGCATTAAGATATTATTTATTGTTATTATTATTGATATTAATAATAATGGTGATGATGATGGTGATCATGATGATGCTAATAAAATAATAATAAATATAATAATCAATATAAATATATTAAAATCACGGCAAAGAGTATGACCGTCGCTCACCCTGTGACATCATCACCTCCTTGACGACGACGTTCATGTACATGTCCATCTGTTTCAGTCCGTCCATGCCGTCACAATCAATCACCTTCACCCGCAACGTGGTCTCTGACGTCGTCCCGTTTACACCACGTGCTTCCGCCATGGCTATGGATGGCTACACTATCGTCTGGTCTCTTGACTCGAGTCACCTGAGGAGGGTGGAAGAAACATAATGCATTGTACGTCAAAATTGCAGAGTCAGTAGCTAGAATAAACAAAATGGATGTCACATCACCCATCATCAGGGAAAAGCAAAATGGGCATAAGGGAGAGAGAGAGAGAGAGAGAGAGAGAGAGAGAGAGAGAGAGAGAGAGAGAGAGAGAGAGAGCAAAGAGCAAAGAACGTTGGCGACATCAACACAGAAACACGCGCATATCAGTCCACTAGAAATTGACGATGACCCTGACATTTTGGTAAAAAAAACATTTTTTTTTTTAAAGTGACCAGTAAGGTTTCTTGTACTTCCAAAAAAACCCAACCAAAATCAACCCTGAGGAACTTTGTTTTTGGGTGTTTCGGTCCAATTTCGAAGTAACACTTTTTGTTTCCGTTTGTTAATCATATTTTAACTGTTTAATTTATTGGTTAATACGTTTGTAATGATATGTATACTGGTCTATTAAGCCACACATTAATGATGGAGTTTAAGTTTTGATCAACTAAATAATTAACCAATTAATTAATTAATTACTAATACATTTCTTATATAGCACTCCGTCCCAACGTTGTTCTGGGATTTAATTAACATCTTAACTAAGATCACATGAATGTCACTTATACACGAAACAGTAAATGGTATAGCATTCAAACTTGAATATAACTAGGAGAGATCATAAAAGTTCTACCTGTAATATTTTAATATATCATTTGTTAAACATCATCATCAGCATTGTCATCATCGTCACTGTCGGGTGGCTGTACAAGAGTTGGGCCGTTTGCGCACTGTCCTTGACATTTGCAGTGGACGCTACAGGCAAGACGCATCTTTGAGCAGTTGCAAGATACACACAATTTATCTTAGTGCTTGCAAGAGCAACGGATCTCTTGTGGATGCCATATGGTTTCTTTCTGTCTAATACCGTCTTCAGATTAACCCAAGTAGAAACCAGTAGGTGCACTCTGAGTGAATGGAATTAGCATGCTCGACTTGTCGATGGAATCCTTTCAATGGCGACATACTTTGATGGAATTATGTGCAAGGGTCGTAGGTCGTCGAGACTTACATTTCAGTTGCTTTTGGTGTAAAGCGAAACCATACACCGCTCCCCAGATGTTATAATGTCGGCGCTCGATGCAATGTTACTGCCGAATATGGCAACGGATGTTCTCAGCTCTGTTGAAGATCCTAGAACTTTCATGAGTTTGACTTGTCCAATACCGTAGATGGCTGACGTTGTGTCACAGCCAGACATAGCCTTATAAATGGCAAGCACTTACACGCCTCCTTTCCGAGAGCATGTTGACCAGTGCGTATACTGATTAGTCTTTGTTTGGTTTGCATGTAAATAGTGGACTTGTTAGGCGCAAAGTAAAGCAGGATTACAAGCAGATCTGTATCATCACAACAGATACATACGTTCTCGTGGGATTCTGCAACTTCTAGGCTACACTTCGCAATTGTGGTATCCGCATATCCTTCCTCGCACCTCGATTCCTTTTTTCAGCAGGTAAGTAGAGATGAGATTAATGAGTTGCTGTTTGTTGTGCTTGTTTGAAAGAAAACTACTTTTGTCTGAAGGCACTGGAGTGTTACGTCCAGCCAACACGTCAGTGGAAAGGATATTGCCCAATTTACGTCGCTTCTGTTCGGGGTCCTTGGTGGTGAGCACTTCATAGCTGTCGAACACAATGAACCAGGCCCTATCGTGTGTTGCCAAGTGGAGAACATACATCACACAGGATGAACACACTGTCTTTGGCCAGGGCATCTGATGCAGAACGGCACATCCATCCACAACTGTGGCTTTGTCGTCAATTCCATCATTGCAGACAACATGGGGATCGAGGGTAGCGATGTACGAAACTAATTTAGACTTCACTGGCCTTCGCATTGTGCCATTGTCTTGGAATATAGCTGGGGCTACGGCTGCTAGCTCGTGTGAGAAGACACTGCGATCTGGTGGTCCAGAAGTATATGCCTTGGCCAATAGTCTCTGGTACAGCTCCGTCGACGACATGCGCACTTCTTTTCCATCTTTCAGTTTGATAGTTTTCCTCATATCTGCGAAGGTTTTCACTCGGTCTGACTTCCTGAGAACGATGTCTCCGTACTTCTGGTCTATGATTTTGTGGTGGATTTTCATTCCAATATCCACAGCTTGGTGTCGGTGGTGGAAAATGGGTTGTGACTTCGCAGAAAGGTCAGGAATTTGGCCAGATAAATTTTGTCCTGTGTGATGCGACAGTGAGTTTGAAAATCGTAACCTCTCCTCTCGAATTCGTACGAGTTGGCATACATTCAGATGCAACAACCTAGTTTGTTGCCTGAGATGATTTAGTCACATTTCTTGAGGCAGTATAAGTATTTCCACATTTTGTATGGACATAATGATCACCTGCATTATTGAATTATTCAGCCAACCCATCACCTCGTAGTTTTGACACAACCACCAATGAATATATCCCTTTCTTTCTAAGTGTAACCATTAAGCCACCGCCACCTTCTTAACAAATGACACGTTGCTCCATATCAGTGACCCAAAAAAGATGTATGACTATTTTCTAAACAATCTTCATAATATGACTATGTGTACTATTATTATGGGTAATATGTTCAACAACAATTGCTAACTTTACTTTATCTAATTACTAAAACAGAGATTTCGGATTTATCATGCTATCTTACTAACTATGAATTTTTCACAAATAATTCAACCAAGATCTACCGTTACGCCTTGGCGACAACATTATGAACAATGTTATGTTTGGCTTTCCATACCACACATTTTCAAATCGCTCAAGCATATCAATGCATAATAATCCAGAACAATCAGTACAGAAATTTATTATAACTTTTCTAACCATCTGTAAGCAAGTAATTAATACAATAGCTGTTATTTATTTAGAATATAGATCCACTGCATAAAATGTCTTGAGGGGGTTTACGAAAACGGTTGTTCTATTAAGTACTACGGATTTTGGTTAAATTAATATATATGTGATATTATCGCTCGTGCTTGGATTTTAAAACATTGCCTTTCGATACACAATTGTAAGATCTAATCTAGTGGCAAACACTTGATTGTATGATTCTTATATTAGCGAGTTAATGGATACATAAAATACAAATCACCACAATTAAGTATCATAATCGTTAACTTGCTGGCCAGTGGAAGTCAGTGCGCCAAAACTCATGTGCATTTATGTATGGACAGCCAATAAAAAGAAAATGTTACCAAAAATTACTGACAGGCAGGGTACGTTCATAAAAAAATCTAGGTTCCCCAAGGTTGATTTTTTTTCTGGAAGTTCAGGAAACACTACTGGTCATCCTAAAACAAAAATTGGCTTTTTAACCAAAATGTCCGGGTTTGGTAAAAAATGTGCTGATTTCTACTGGACTAAAAGCTCCTAATGCACAATTCTTATGTTCTAACGAATTTGTGATATCATTAAGCAATTCTACCAAAGCATGAGCAGTTGACATGCCTTCTCTGAACCCAAATTGACATGAATTTACGATATTACATGAATTCACAAAGCTTTGAAGTCGAGCATTAAACAGTTTCTCGAGTATTTTAGAGAATTGCGGTAGAAGTGATATCGGCCTGTAGTTGGTAAACAAATGTTTCTCACCAGATTTAAATAAAGGAATTACTTTAGCCGTTTTCATCTAATGTGGGAAAACGCCACTTTTGTTGTAAAAATTAATGTAATAATGGTCTCACTTAAACATATTATATCATAGTTGTTGATGCATTTCTCCAAAATGTCTAAACGTTTATTACGAAAACGACAGACATTTAAACCTACGATTGTTACATTGACATCACTGATTAGTGTATCGTTGTTCTTGTTAACGAGGTAGGATGTGTCCTAGTATTAAAACTGTAGGAAGTCGTCAGGTGTGTCTACAACTGTTGTCTTGTCTTGTCCGTTCTCTTCCACCACGTAGACAATTCTGCCGTCTATTGTCCACACGTTTGATGTTGGGATCTCGCTTCTTCGATCTCACGAGAGATCCACGCAGACGTGTTAGATCATCATTAATGAAGGTCTTCTTGTGCGTTGGCAGATCTCGTATTTCGTTTTGTTTTTATCTCATTTGTCGCTGATATCTTCTTTCTTAATGGTTACACCAATTTGTCCGAGTAGATTCACCACGATTTCGTTGGTGTTTTCGTCGGTCGTTTCCGCTATGCCGTGTATCCGTACGTTGTCTTTTCTACTGTACTCGAGGCGATCAATCTGAAATGTCTGTTCTTGCAACTCAGTTTTCAAATGGACGACTTCTTCTTTAGTTGCCTAATTTTCCGCTTTTAGATCAGCTATTATCTGCTTCGCAGTCTCCGTCACCGCTGCCGTGACTGAAGATGTCACCCTTTTCACAATTATAGGCTGTCTAGCCGCCACAACCTGTGACACAATGTCACCAATAGTAATGTGTGACGTGACCATTGTTTGCATGTGACGTCATCCGCGTACTGCATCTATAATCTCTGTAATCTCCCGAGATACGAGCGTTGTTAAACGCGAGAGTAAGAGCCTAGTAGTGGCCTAAACGGCAAACAAATTGACGCGTATCTCTTGACGTATCAATTATCGCAGACGATGATTATGTAGAACTCGTGGATGTAGACAAACGAAACGGTGCGACAGAAACTACATTACGTAGAAATGTCAATATTAAAGAGACTGGTCCGTTGTGGATTAAGGTTTCTGTTGTTTTGGTGGTACGTCGGGAGGCCTGAGCCACCCGCTTTTATATGAAGCCTCATTGATCGCTGTGTGTCAAAGCGCTTCGGAGCGACGACATACGTAAATGTCACGTCGACTAACTGTCTGCCGCAGATCTTCCGCAGTCAAACTACGCAATTGATACCTCCTTGTTAAAATTAAAGGTCTTTCTTAGAATGTTGTGCCGGAATGCGTCCGGTTGGCCTGCTCGTGTTAGTTGCAGTAGTTTTTTTTATATTTTAACTGAAATTAATCAGACAATTGTATATTGTGCACACAAATTACAATTCGGTTTATGAAACAAATGCATGTACAATCTGCATCGTCAAATCCAAAATTCTTGTATTCCATAAAATTTACATCAAAGATACTCCCCTTCATTTGTCAAACCGGATTCTGATAACTTTGTATTTGACATGTTGCATGTCAGCCAGCAAAACACAAAACTGCTTTTGCGTTCCCATGCATTGTAAGAGGAAAATAATTGAATTCGTTTGGAAAAATAAAATTGATGAACGATATTAAAGGAAACATCTGCTAACCTTCTCCATGAACATCCCAATTCCCCCCTCTCTCTCTTTCCCTCTTTCTCTCTCTCTTCCCCCCTCTCTCTCTTCCCCCCCCCCTCTCTCTCTCTCTCTTCCTCTGTCTGTATTTTACCAAAATTATCTTACATCGAGCAGTGATCCAGGGGTAATGACACGTAAACTAAACAGTCCATCATTTACGGAGCCCACTACACAGCAGTCGCGGGCATTGCTCCTAGTTTATTACTCTTCTCTAATTTAGCGTAGGAGTGATAGCGAAGTCGATTGAATACAGAATGTCCGCGTTTGTTAAAATAATCGAAGTAATTTGGTTTCCTTGTACCATTGGGTAGTAGGGCTAATTCTGTTGTGTTTTGTGCACCTGTCTCTCTGACTGTCTGTCTGTCTCTCTGCCTTCTGTCTCTTTGTCTGTCGGTCTGTCTGTCTGTCTGTCTTACTCTTTGTCTGCCTCTCTGTCTGTCTCTCTGTCTCTCTGTCTCTCTGTCTATATGTCTCTCTTTATCTCTGTCTCTCTTTATCTCTGTCTCTCCGTCTCTCTGTCTCTCTGTCTCTCTCTGTCTCTCTGTCTCTCTGTCTCTCTGTCTCTCTGTCTCTCTCTGTCTCTCGCTCTCTGTTTCTCTGTCTCTCTGTCTCTCTGTCTCTCTGTCTCTCTGTCTCTATGTGTCTCTGTGTCTCTGTGTCTCTCTGTCTCTCTCTGTCTCTCTCTCTCTGTCTCTCTGTCTCTCTCTGTCTCTCTCTCTCTGTCTCTCTGTCTCTCTGTCTCTCTGTCTCTCTGTCTCTGTGTGTCTCTGTGTCTCTGTGTCTCTGTGTCTCTGTGTCTCTGTCTGTCTGTCTGTCTGTCTGTCTGTCTGTCTGTCTGTCTGTCTCTCTCTCTCTCTCTCTCTCTCTCTCTCTCTCTCTCTCTCTCTCTCTCTCTCTTGCACGTGCAGGTTGCACATGTACCGTGTATTCCGTGTCATGCATGACCTACACCCGTCTTTAATAACCGCTATGTCGTGACATTACCTTCACGATGCGTCCTTCACCGCGTCATTAATTACGATTCAATGACATGAATAAGCCGTCCAGCCGCCGGCGCTTGTCTTCTGTTTGCCTTTTGGCGTTTGATTAACGATCGTGTTTTATTGCATTACGCTGATTCTGCGGACAGCGAAGCAGAAAGATGCGCAATGGATGTCTAGGGGCTTAGTTCGCTGTGCGTTTCGTTCGCACGGGATAGACTGGTACGATCTAAAGATTAGCAATCAATTACAGGCGCGTATCGAAGGACATCCTCAGGAGACATCGGTTATTAAAGACGCGCGAAGACCTTGACAGAAAGATCGCCGTTTCCTCGGTCCAACGTATTGCCTGCTTTAAACAAAACGAAGAAACGGGATATCAACCGAGCACGTAATTAATCATACATGTAATGGGACGGTGTTGGGATGTATCTTGGACTAGAAAGAAACGCGATATACGATATCAAGAGCATGTTGATGCTTTCGAGGTTTAGTATTATCTACCATCTTTATAATGATACTATCTTTAAGCGTATTGACAGTGATTCTAGAATCGAATGGAAAGTTGGAAGTAATAACTGTTGCTATGGAGGATAATAAGTCGTAAGAAAGAAGACTTTTGGTGGGTCGCCCCAACTAAAGACCAACAAATCTAATTGTACGACGTTAGACACACTCGCACCGATTGACGCACGCATGTGGTAGCACGCACACATCCACTCTTCACTCACTCACTTACTCACTCACTCACTCACTCACTCACTCACTCACTCACTCACTCACTCACTCACTCACTCACTCACTCACTCACTCACTCACTCACCCACCCACCCACTCACTTACTCACTCATTCACTCACTCACATAACTTGTTTTTGTTTTAATGAATGACCTTGGGAAGCGCTGGAAAGGCGCTGTATAGAAAAACACGTGATTGATTGGGTCGCTACTGTGGATATAAACTCGGAGCAACGTCCGCGACTGCTGTATAGTGGCCTCCGTAAATGATGGACTGTTTACTTTACGTGTCATCACCCCTGGAGAATTGCACGATCTAAGATAATTTGGGTAGAATAATATTTATGTGCCCTATAAGATGGAATCACTTGGCAGAGTTCAACAGTCTGACGTACAGTTATATATAACGACTTATTTATTATTTATTTGCGTCCGATTGTTGTACTCAAAATAGCTGGCGTCTGTCAGATCATTCCAATATATTGACATATCAATGACGTATCGCAGCTGACGGAGTGGAGGTGGGAGATGCGAGTGAACATGGCTCTGGGATTTGGGGACTTGGAAAACGGTAGCAGTGTGATTGATGGGATTGTCAGAAACAGAGGATAGATAGACGGACGGACGGACGGACGGACGGACGGACGGACGGACGGACGGACGGACACACAAACAGACAGGCAGGCAGGCAGGCAGGCAGGCAGGCAGGCAGGCAGGCAGGCAGGCAGGCAGGCAGGCAGGCAGGCAGGCAGGCAGGCAGGCAGGCAGGCAGGCAGGCAGGCAGGCAGGCAGGCAGGCAGGCAGGCAGGCAGGCAGGCAGGCAGGCAGGCAGGCAGGCACGCAGGCACGCAGGCACGCAGGCAGGCAGGCAGGCAGGCAGGCACGCAGAGAGATAGATAGCTAGATAAGCAGACGGTCTGACAGACTGACAGACTGACAGACTGAAAGACAGACAAACATAGAATATTGATTTGATATGGAAGCAATGTTTAAAAGAACTTAAGGAAGAGTTTTGGTTTGATCTGGGATGTCCGAAGAGTTTCCCGTTAACACTGGTTTTGAGGCAAACGAGGTGTCCTTTGCTCCAGACATGATTTACCCTTTACCGTTTATCATGGTGATGGATTTAACTTTAATTAGCAGACAAATCAACAAGAAGAATGTTCTCCGGAAGATGCTGCTCGCAGATGATCAAGTCATAGCAGCAGAGAGCAAACAATAATTGCACGAAGTGAGGGAAAAAAAAAAGAGGGTTTAAAGAGTAGCGTGAGAATGAGCTTGAAGAAAAGAAAAAAAGAGAGGAGTTCAACATTAGTTTTGATGGGAAGGATATCAAGTGGATGGTTTTGTATAGCTTGGACGAACGGTTACCGAAAGTGGACATTCACTGGTAAGACGTGGCACGCCGGGTACAAGCTGAAACGAACTCAATAATGAAAGCAGAGTGAGTCATGATGGAATACAACATTCCATAAAGTTGTAAAGGAAAGTACACAGAGCGTACGTATGGCCTGTACGGTCTGGATACAGAGACGCTGACAGCGTGGCAACACCAGCAGAAGCTGCAAGTGTTCGAGACTATTTGTGGTCCGGAGGATGACGGGAACAAATAGGGCGGATTAAGGAGAATGCATAACCCGAGGGAAGAGATCGGGATGTTGTGCTTCTTATCGGGACGTTTATTAAGAAGCCGGACGACGTATGCAAGCGCATATTGCATATATTATTCACACACTAGACACACCATGCAACGAACTTGTGTCGTGTCATGGTAAATTAATAGAACAGTGGAAGCCGTTTTAAAATACAACAAATCTTTACATCTGCGATTCAAAGCGAAAGAGGCAATGAATGGAAAGCACGAGCGTTTTCCATGTAAATAAATCGAATTTGCAACAGAGGGCGCTGGTTGAATAATCCTTCTTAGCCAGTAGAAACATAGCAAAGCATGAACATTTTTGTATAGGCGACCCACGTTGACGTTTGCTTATTTCTGGGCGACCCACGTTGACGTTTGCTTACTTCTAGGCGACCCACATTGACGTTTGCTTACGTCTAGGCGACCGACGTTGACGTTTGCTTACTTCTAGGCGACCCACGTTGATGTTTGCTTACTTCTAGGCGACCCACGTTGACGTTTGCTTACTTCTATGCGACCCACGTTGACGTTTGCTTACGTCTAGGCGACCCACGTTGACGTTTGCTTACTTCTAGGCGACCCACGTTGACGTTTTCTTACTTCTAGGCGACTCATGTTGACGTTTGCTTACTTCTAGGCGACCCACGTTGATGTTTGCTTACTTCTAGGCGACCCACGTTGATGTTTGCTTACTTCTAGGCGACCCACGTTGACGTTTGCTTACTTCCAGGCGACCCATGTTGACGTTTGTTTACTTCTACAAACGCAGGAGATGTGACCGTCAACCTGCCGCCCGCATGTTGTCAACCTGCCGCCCGCATGTTGTCAACCTGCCGTCCGCATATTGTCAACTAGCTGCCAGAAATGTGCCCCTGTATATATAGGAGTACCGTTTAAAACCTATGAATTATAATCGATCGGATACCATTAACCAGCAAACAAATTAACGATATATCCCATATTTGTCGGGTGAGAAGTAAGTCTAAGTATTGTTGGGTTAGTGGCAAGAGCGTACGAAACTCATTTAGTAGGCCAGGACATTTGGCATATAGTTAAAACTCACCAATACAGAAATATTTAGACCCCGGGACATCTCTGAATTTGTGTGGACGCCCCTGGCGGCCATTTTTTAAATGACAGCCATAATATTTGGATTAAATATAGGAACTAAATAGCGGCGTGAACTGTGCGCCCGGGAGCTCCTACACCACCTCCTACAGTAAGAGCTCCCACAACACCTCCTACCGGTGTCGACATCTGGCCGACAGCGCAGCGAACAGTTGTTTTAATTCCGACTTAATTTCGTATAATAGGGCGAGACGGTGCGGCGAAACTCTGCCCTGTCCCGCATTCTATCCCGGGTCGTCTAGGTAACAGCGAGGCGAATGCAGACACTGGACGGGAGGTTGCTAACAGATGGGGATATATTGCAGCAGTTACTTCTGGACCTAGGTGTGGTTTCGGGGATTTATATCATTATATAGTAGTATATTTAAGCATTATTGTTACACACCTTTTAAGATAGAAACACCCGGCAGAGTTCAACAGTTTGACACATAGTTATAATATATAATATAATATGTGTGTGCGTGTGTGTGTGTGTGTGTGTGTGTGTGTGTGTGTGTGTGTGTGTGTGTGTGTGTGTGTGTGTGTGTGTGTGTGTGTGTGTGTGTGTGTGAGTGTGTGTGTGTGTGTATTATATACATTATATATACATATATATTATATACATATTATATATACGTAAACACACACACACACACACACACACACACACAAAACACACACACACACACACACACACACACATACACACACGCATACACATACACACACAGAGATATATATATATGTATATATGTATATATATATATATATATACAACAATGTTGTGTTTTTGCACCTGTTATCCACGTGTTCTCGTATATTGAGAGAAAGTTTCCGTCGTGACGGAATCGGACTCGTGGTTGGAGTTCTGGTGGGTCTTCGTGTTACCGAAGTTTGATTTAACGAACATGCGCAGAATTCCATGTTACAACTAGTTCTGGTCTCCGTTATTGTGAAGAATAACGCAACATCGATGATAACATGTGTTATCATCACACGTATATTGCTATGTAAGAAAGATTATCATCAACCAATTGTACTCCATAAAGTAAATAAATAAATAGCATATCGCACAACAAGGAACTTTTTACAAACAGTTGTATGTCAAAACGCTAATGGAAACCATAGCAAGCACGATATATTGGGAATTCATTACGAAATGGTCTAGCGCTAAGAAAGTTATCAATGATTGAAGTTATACATACTGGATAAGACATAGATAAAACTTATATAAACCATCAGCAATTTGTCCACGTCAACCACGGGCATACCCCGGAACGCCACCTCTTCCCACGTATATCCTCTATTAAGAAACAGGCCTACGCGTTAGACCTAATTTACTGCCAGTAACCAAATCACAAATGAAAGCAAACAAACACGCGTCTGCATGCATTGGTTTCCCGTCCGATATAGCATTATTTTCAAGATCTGTACAAATACCTATCAAACACTGTCATCCAAGGAACGGCCATATTTGCATTCAATGCTCTCTCTTACAAGACTGCCTACACAGTTACGATCGTTTAGTTGTGATCTACGTTTTGTTCCTGCAGTTAAGACAAACGTGGAAACTAGAACATTCTTGGTTGCCGGACCAACTCTGTCGAGGTCACTCCCTGTTAGCGTTAAATCTGCAAATATATAACGTTACTCAAAAGCCTGCTGACGTCGCTTACCCTCATTAACTCTTTCGTGGACTGATCTAACTGTTCCCTGTCTGGAATTGTAAATTGACAAGAAACTGCATAACACTTCTGTACCCGATTGTGTTCCTGTGAGTGGAGCGCAATAGAAGTCTTTATCATAATCACTAGCAAATGTCCCGTCCCTTGCCTAGTTGTGAAAGTAATAATTGTTAAATGTTAGAAAACACAGAGCAACATTACGTTAACACCATAACGCGTTCGCAGATACTTGTTGTTTGTTCGGTCGGAGGTAATGTGAAGTTCACGTCCATCGATAGGCCCTAGTCGTGATAGTGCAGAATTGTCAAATAATATTCATATTGCTATGCTATTGACACGCTGGTAGACAAGCATTATTGTGTCTGCGCCTTCTCCATGATGCCAAATCTATGAGGTATGAGCCGTTTCCCCAAAGTTGTTTTTTTCCGCGCGCGCGTTGTTCCTTCAATTTATATGTTGCGTTTTACGTATTACGATTTACGAGCACATTACGTTTTAAGTACAGAACCGTTAAAGAACGAACTAATTTACGTAAAGCAAACGTAAAGCCATAGTGGACCAAAAGTAGCAACTACACATAGTAAGCCAATCACTCCAAATAACTAAATTTGTGTTTTTAATGCATCGCCAATTGGTAGATCCGAGGTCAATGGTTCAAGAAGACGAGTGAACTCCAGTATCGGGGAGGACTGCCTCCAACGTTAGCCGACTAATACATAGGTTTGTATTGGATGTGTAATGACGTCATCACATAGCAACAATTACACAAGAATGCCGTCAAATACAAGCACCCTCAGTGATACTCGTCTGACCCGCGTGAGAATGAGAAGGGTGAGACTGCGCCATTGCCAGAAGTCTTGGCCCTACATGCGGTTTTGGCAACTTTAACCAAACACTTTCGTTTGTACAAAGAGAGCCAGTGTTGCTGACCGCTGCCCCACAGAATACCCCACAGAATACCCCACAGAATACCGGCGACTGGTCCAACCCAGAGAAACATTCCATACTTGTATAGATGCCGCATTAAAAATAAATTGGCGTAATGTTGTTTATACTATGAGTTTCTTTATTTAGTTAAGCATAAACGACGTGCCTTGTGCAAACTTAAAATGTGGTCTCAAATTGGCTAGTGCAACTAGCGGACACAAAGAAGCGTTCGTAAAATAATAGTACGGATTAAACAATCAATTAATGGAACAAATTACCTATTGAATGCTGTGCGAGTATATTTTCAAAAGAAATTGCGCGTTTTGGACTCTTGATAAGAGACAGGTTTCCTTGTCTATTTGCCCACACGCACACGCAAACACACAGACATACGCCCACCCGCCCGGCCACTCATGCACTTATTTACGCTGAACAAAAAACTAGCACAGCCCAAATGAAATCCTGTGAGAAATTGAGAAACCATTACTAGGCGAGCAAATGTAACCCATATAAATGGCTGTCATCTGTTGCGGTGTAATCCGTATGAATGGCGCTAGCAATCGTAATTAATTTTTGGCTTTTTTGCGTGCAAAACATCCGTGTTGCGGCGGTAGAGCGTCTGATTGGCTGGTGACAGTTGTCTTTCTTTTGTGGTCTTTCATTCATCAAATAAACATCTCTTTTTTTAATAATGCAAAACACTTTTCAATATAACTAATCAGCGACGTTGAGCTTAAAAAATACGAACACGGAGATACCTCAGTGAATGAGTGTAGTGTCTGACGTGGCAGGTGTCGAAAACATCGCTATCATATCACTCCACTGACTATATCTTATTCATGCGGGACAATTGTGCGCCGTTTCGCGTGTATACTAGTCCGCGCGTGGATAAGTCGTTGGCGTTATCATAGGTACAAATAGAAGTAAAGAACCTGTTCGTCGTCTAAAATGGTTTAAGGTAATGCCACGTGGAAGCATACATCATAATAGTATCATCATCACCATAACCAATATTCGACATTTTGTGGCAATTTAAGCCTACAATGTCCACATTACTGAGGTTTTAAAAACAATGCTGTAAGATTGAAACGTCAAAAATACGTGTACATTGGTCAAACATTACTATTTGAAAAGTGTTGAACAATGCAGGCGAATATACTGATCACTGTATATTGGGTATCTATTGGAATCAAAATGTATTGACAACGACGATGTCACTAACTTATTGAACATCATAATCTTCTTTCTGTTCACCAGTGGTAGCGGCGGAAAAAGAAAACTATGGACGCATGGCTGTAGAATACGAACAGTAAGCTAATAATAACAATATTATTATTATTATTAAATTTACATAACCACATATTCACTGAATGCTCTGTGGCGGTTTTCATCTCGCAATTATTCAAGGTAAAACAATAAAGACACAACGTCGACACACGAATAATAAAGCATCCATCTACATCCGTTGAAAGCAGCCGCGAACATTTACAGGTAAACGACACGCCGTAACAACGTGCCCGATGCATTGCAGTTACTGCCGTAGAGCACATGTAAACATTGCCTGGCACCGGAGACAGCGACGGCCGCGCGGCGTCTACTGCAGGGCACCGTCCGAGGACTGGGGGAAGGGGGCGGGCGGGCGGGCGGGCGGGCGGGCGGGCGGGCGAGCTAGGACAACGGCACGCCGAGGGCAATCCAGTACACCTGCCCTCTCGCACCGGCGCCGCTCTCCCGCGAGAAAACACCGCTGTCAAATCTCATTACGTAAACTATTAATATAAATTGCCACATAGACATTTATACGGCGTTTACGGCCACACAAAAGCAAGAGTGCGAATGCAGTAAGGCCACTGCGGTCCACCGCAGGCCGGTGACGTCACAAGAGGTAAAGAATGTGCTTCCACAAAGTTGGCTATCGATTCATGAATGTTGTTTCCCGCAAGATGGTCACTGATAGTGACGTATTTTGGTCGTCATCAAAATTATCATCGCTATTGTTGTCTTTCTGTTATATATCCGTCGCTGTTGTCGTGGCGATGACGAAGATCGTAGTCACTAGCCTCATTACCACTATTGTCAAGGCGCTAGGGAGCTATGGTGGACAAGCAAGGTTGAAAAGATAAGTTTTCAAATGAATGGAACGGAATGTTGTAATATTTTCAACTGATCTAACACTACGAGGGAGCATATTCCAAAGAGTTGGTGCAGCAACAGAAAAAGCCCTTGTTCCAGTGATAGTATTGACTCTAGGAACAAAAAGTAGGTCAGAACTAGATGATCGAAGCTGGATAGGTTTTCTTACAGGAGTAAGCAGTGAATGTAAATAAGATGGTTGCTTACTTGGCAGTGCCTGGTATGTAATGGTACATATCTTAAATAGTATACGACACCGTACAGGAAGCCAATGCAAAAACTTCAAAAGTGGTACAGAGCGAGAAAAACGAGGAGATCTTGTAACTACCCTGGCCAGACAAATTTGGGCACGCTGAAGTTTTCAAATATCCTTGCTAGCGATATTATACAGGAGGGAATTGCAATAGTCAAGTCTGCTGCTAACAAGCGCCGTTGCAATAGTCTTAGCAACAGAAAATGACACACACCGGCGAATACGGCGAAGATCACGAATATGATAAAAACAGCAGCGACACGTTTGAGATATGTGTTGTCGGAAATTGAAGTTACTATCAAAGATCACTCCTAGATTCCGCACTGAGGTTGCTGGCGTGATATGCTGATTCAAAATACGCTTAGGAAAATACCATAAAGTTTACTATGCTGCATTACCAGTAATGATAAATTCAGTTTGATTTGCATTTAATTTCAACTTGCTGTCAGTCATCCAGTGGAAGATATCTTGGAGGCAATCACTAAGTTGGTTAAGGAAGCGATTTGTAGCCAACGAAATGTAGATCTGAGTAGCATCAGCATAAAGATGATGATCCAAGTTATGTCTTTGTATAACAGAGCTTAGTGGTGTGTTGTAAAGAGTAAAAAACAAAGGCCCAAGAACAGAACCCTAGGGAACACCAAATAAAGTTGGCAGTGCAGCCGAAAAGCAGTTCCCAGTCTTTATAGTATGGCATATATCAGTTAGCTATGAAGGTACGGCATAGCTGTGCCAGATATGCCGCACCACTTATAATAAACATTCAATGAGAATGCTGTGATCAATCGTGTCAAACGCGGCAGAGAGATATAGTAAGGTAAGTGCAGTCACTTTACCATTATTAACGTTCAAGTTGATATCATTGTGAACCTTTAAGAGGGCAGTCTCTGTTGAATGAGACTGTCTATATGCTGATTGTGACACATTAATTGAGACATTTGTGTTAATGTGAGACCTTAGACGACTTGCTACAACATGTTGTAGTATTTTGGAAATAAAGCTGAGGTTAGAAATAGGTCTATAACTGTTTAGGTCTTGTTTAGGTAGAAATGACTTCTTAAGAAGTGGAGTGACATGGGCGCATTTTAAATCATCAGAAAACAGTCAGAGCAAAGTGATGCATTTATAATATTGTTATAGGACCAATTAATGTATCGAGACATGTTTTTAGCAGTATTGTTGGAAATGGATCAAATTCACAATATTTTGGTTGGGGAGGACATAATAATTTTCCTAACTTCATCAAATGTTGCAGGTTCAAATGACACAAGTAGTTAATTTACTTGTGGAAAGTCCACACTGACATTACTTAAAATATGACCTGGAAAAGCAGAACGAATAATTCTGATTTTAGTCTTAAAGTGACTAGAGAACGAATCACATAGATAATTAATTGACACATGATCAGGTAGCGATGGAGTAGGCCGTCTGTGTAGAATGTTATAGATGCAGTTCCATAACTGATGCGGATTATCAGACTTATTTATGACCATATTTGTATAATTATCTGATTTAGCTTTGGCCATTTGTCTCTTACATAGGTGACATTGCTTAGAATAGCGCGACCTGGCTAAAAGCGGGCGTGATTTGCGCCTTAGACGCTCTAAATAACGACGACTCCTTTTAGATAGTATTATTTCGGAAGTCATACAGGGAGCCGGTGGCCATTCTGACACACATTTGGATTTTATAGGTGCATGTTTGTTAAGTAGTGCATTCAGTACTTGACAGTACTGTTTGTATAAGTCAGATAAATGTTCTTTTGAATATGTGATAAGGTCAGATTTAAGGATATCAGCCATTAAAGCTGTAAAGTCAATCCTGTGAATGGCTCTGTAAGACACATTGTGTTTCGACCCTAATGGGGTTATAGAAACATTAACATTAGCAATGACAGTATGGTGGTCTGATAACCCGTATGAAACAGGTGTTTGGATATTACTACAAGTTGAACGGGTTATCAAGAGGTCAAGCCAGTGGCCAGGCATATGTGTCGAAAAGGTAACATGTTGTTTCAGATGAAAGGATGGCAGAATATCATCAAACATAGTTGTAGTTGTAGAAGGTATGTCCAAATGAAGATTACAAAATCACCAAGAATGTAAAACTCTGAATGAATGGTTGTCAGATTTTCCAACAGATCCTGAAAGTTTTCAAAGAAGTTTGTTGGGTGTCCTGGAGAGCGATAGACACAAACAAAGTATTCGGAGAAAGAAGAATTTGTGATATTAGAATGCCAACACCACCTCCACGGCCGACTAAACGTGGTCGATGGTGAACAATGTAACAGAAGGAGAAACGTCAGCAATACAGGCAGGTGTATCACGTGGTCTGAGCCATGTCTCAGTTACAGCAAGAATGTATATTTTCTTTGAAATTAATCAATCACAAAGAGAGGTTGTCTTATCTCCAACAAATCGAACGTTTGTAGTGGCCACCCGAATGTTTCGTGTAACAGCTGGCCCAGGATTCAGTCTTACATCTCCTGCTAATAATACAATTATTGCTAATTTCAACAATTGTTATAATTGTACTTATCACGATGTTTCTATTTTAAGCAAATCCGTACAGTAAAACGGGATATGTCAGTATTAATATATAAGCAAATCCAATACATCCGCATTGTATCCGGTCCGTATGACGTGGCATGTCTGCAACACCTTTCAAAACCATCCTGCAAGGTACCCCGGGGGACGAGAGAAGATGAGGCAGCCAGAAGAAAAACTGACTGCACAACGTAGTGGAATGTTCCAACGTTAGCCCACCGGCCTTGTTACGTATTCAGTACAGCTAAAGACGCCGCTTGGATGTGGCATCCCCCGGCCACGGGATGAAGTGAAGTGAACCTTGGAAATTGGACCACCAGTCAAAGGAGATTTTACTCCCACGGTATTATCAATTCGTTGTTCATTTGGAAATTTAATGTCAGTGCTAAAGCGGAATAAAAGGCTTTTCGGTCTATGCACTTAAAGGAGTTAATAAAAAGTAACCATTATAGTAACTAACAGCAATCAAGTCTATTACGCCAGCAGTTTACTAGAATAACATTGTTGACGACATTTACATAGCACGGACAGCGCCACTGTGATAGAAAGCATTACGTCACCAATGCTTTCGCTTCCCAGTTCGCCTCTCGCCGAACTGAGAACATTACTCTAGTTTGTGTTGCTCAGTAACCCATGTATTTTGGCTAACAGTTTGTTTGCGTTCTTGGTTATTTTTCTCAGTTGCTTATGCCATTGTCGTTGACATTGTTTACGTATATTGTGACAGGTATGCATCAACAACTGGTACAACTGCAGCAGACCCAGCAGTGAAAACGAATTGTATCGCCGACGTTGGTTTGTCGCAGCATCTGCATCGAAGGGAATGCAAAAACCAATATAATATGAGCACATTCATTATATAAAAAAAATCGAGGAAATGGCTCCCCGCTGATTGGGGATACCCACAGGCACACATACCTTTCAAGGTGGCACACAAAAGTAGTGGGAAATCTTTCCCAACAATGGGAAATTCCTTTAGGAGGAGGTTTGTCATTTTGTCCGGTTATGGCGCCACTTACCGGTTATATTTTACCCGAACTACTCAAAGGATTTGCGTTTCTACACCCGGCCGCCCGTGAACAAACCGTGAACAGTTTCTACACCCGGCCGCCCGTGAACAAACCGTGAACAGTTTCTACACCCGGCCGCCCGTGAACAAGTGAAGCTGTAAGATGTTCAGCCTTTTTTATTTATAATTATACTTATTTTCACAATTCTTTAAAGTATTGAGAATTGTATGTAAGTAAACTAAATCAAACAAAACAACCTGGAACTTTGTAAACTAAAATAAAACAAAAAGGGGGAGATTTAGGGATCGGGACGCGGGGAGGCGAAAAAATTACATATATCGGGACACTTGGAAGGGTTAGAGAAGGGTTATGGTTCCACACGCACGCACGCACGCACGCACGCACGCACGCACACACGCACGCACACGCGCACACACACACACACACACATACACAAACACAAACACAAACGCATGCACACACACACAGCAGCACGTATTTTGCGCGTGCCTCGCGCCTCGCGCCTCGCGCCTCGCGCCTCGCGCCTCGCGCCTCGCGCCTCGCGCCTCGCGCCTCGCGCCTCGCGCCTCGCGCCTCGCGCCTCGCGCCTCGCGCCTCGCGCCTCGCGCCTCGCGCCTCGCGCCTACAGGTGGGTGTGCGCTGTTGCGTAACGACGGGACGGCTAGCGACGTCGGGAGAGAGGGAGAGAGAGGGCCGACGCCGACCTGTCTCCGGGGTGCGAGTGATTGGGGTCAATAAGTCTCACCGCCAGCGGCAGGGGAAGGAGGATTGGCAGCGGGGAACGTTCGTCTACCCACGTGTTGGAGTCTATTTACGGCGTCTCCGTGCATATATCCAGGGTGGGAACACCGTCACGGTGTCCACGCACGTGTGGACGTTGAAAAACGCAGGTGCACACGTCATGCGTGCATGTCAACCTACGTACATAATGTTATGTGCGTGCGTGTGTGTAATGATGTTTGTTTTGTGCACACGTTAGATTCCCAGGCGCCGTATGTTACGTAGGCGTTCGGCGTACATCAATACCTGGACTCACACACCGCTACGATCAGGGTGTATCGTATTAAATAGCATTTTGAAACCACAGATTGTACTGTTTTATGTTTACGCAACCACAGAAATTGCATGGGTCTATTATTTTACCGACGTGACGTTATACTGATGGAAGAGGTCCTGTCGTGGTCGTTTCGATACCGGGGTGTAACATGCAACAGTACGCGTAACGTTTCTGAAAAACAAAAGAAACAATTAAAAAATAACTCACTTACTTACCTAAAGTTATTCTTGCTTGGTCACGTGGTGATCTATACCGACCGCAGTGCAATTCTTTCATAAATCCACCATCGTTTTCGAGCCAGCCGACGTTAGGCAATAATGTTATAGCCAAGAATCCGTGAGAAAATCATTTAGAGACACGTCATTTTGCCGAACCTCCACGCTCACCGAATGCCATGCGCTCGCCACACGGTGTGTCGTGCCGACGGGAACGAGTGACACGTGCGCGCGAGTGCGTGTTATCGCGCTGGTCGTTGTGTGGTAGCGCGCTAGGCTGCAAGAACAAAAAACGACAACAATGCGGCCGCCAGCCACGAATTCGTGCTCGAGCCAGGGTCTGTGAAGGCTGTCACGTCAGTAACACGCGGCCAGTGCAGAGTCTCTGCAGTAGATGATATCCGGAACCCGAGTCGAACGTTGGCGGCGCCAGCATCGATCGTTGGCCAATGTGGAAGTCCACCGACAGACGTAGCGCGTGTAAACCCGCAAAAAGTCGTTTATTTCAAGCGTCACGATGATTTCCCGGTTTGTAAATGTCATGCGTTTTCTAGTTACAGACACACCAAACGAGACAGGATGTGACGTCACGGGTTTGACACCATCGGATAAACCGGCGACGTCAACTGCGTCACAGCTGACGCGTTCTATTCGTGCTCTACATCTTCCGCTATACAATCTGCTAATTGGTTGCGTAAAGACGTCGTAACGATATCCATTGTATCCGGGGCGATGCGTTGAGCGGCGGAGAAGGTAGGAGAGACGTGTATAGCAGGTGAACGATAGACCCGCGAGTACAGGACCATTCACCGCGACACGAGATGCTGCCCATGCGAGCCACGCCCACCGGCAACAACCGAGCCCCGCCCACTATTTCGTTTACGGCCACGCCCCTCGAAGAAACACCACTCTCCTGTGATGGACGCCATTCTTCACCGGACACGCGGTGTACGTTTTCACACTCAGCGCGTAAGTTAACCTAACAGAAGTATCGCATTACACTTAAGGACGTAGAACGGGAGGCCACGGATCACCGTGAGTACGGGAGCGGTGTAGACTGGGCATGTATTAATTCTCACAGTGGTAAACGAATGGAGAAAATGGTTGTGTTAATGGTAATAATGTGAATATATGTAATACAAAATTGTCAAACTCGTGCAAGCACACAAAAGAATAATCGTTGGTCTCTCGATAAAGTGGTTGAAGGCTTCTCGTACAAGTCGAGATGGTGCTCGAATGAACAGGTCTGCCATGAGTGGACGACTGATCACATCACTTTAGATGTATATCTAATGGATACTATGACCATTCGTCATACCAACCAGTAGTCCGACTGTTCGCGGACCTCACCACGTGTGTCTGGCGAGTGACTTCAGGGACGATTAGTTTCTGGTAAGTCTGGCAGTCTGGCATCGTCTCCCGGTCTCCCTGCCCATGCCTCTGTTGCCAGGTTACCAGCCGTCGCACCTCTTTCACCTCTAACTCGTTCCATATTCGATTTATCGACCGATCGTTTGGTCTGGGTGTCTGCGTTTTAGAATAGCACCTTGGTAAACGTCGCGATGGGAAACGCCCTACAGTTAGCGGTGTGATAAAATTAGCGATAGCGCTAGAGAAAAATGTGCAATCGGGGTTCATTTGATGAAGACCGCGGCATGCTTTGACCGATGCGGCGCATTTGGGAAGGGGCTACCTCAAAGGAAGCGTCACCAAGCGCGATTCCTGTTACCGGTGCAACGAAACTAGCTTCGCAACCACAACAAAGACCTCAGGAGCGCTCGTGTAGAGACACATAACATCTTGCACGTGTACGCGAGGCGAACTAGTTAGTGTTGGCAAGAGCAGCAGTCATCACACAACATGTATCCCGCGCAGTGCCGTTTCAGGTGCGTCCAGGAACTGGTCCACCCGCCGCAATTTGGAAACGTTGCAAACCGATGAAGTCGTCCTCACGATGCGCCTCGTAAGATATATTCCCCGAAAACGATGTTCGCGGCGTGGAGCCCTGCGCGAGTGTGGCCACGATGACAATTATGTTTTCATCGTTTTGCGGTGTGCATCAAACGTGCAATCTAAGCGGAGGACGCCACAAATACAATGCCAGAGGCCATAGATGGAATGTCGACTTGCAATATTAGTAATTAGTGCGGTGGATGATCGATGACATTATGTCCAATACACCCGCCAGCGTCCAGGGGGAATGGTTTCGCTATCAACATAACAATGCCGTCCGAATAGGTAATATTTGATGTATCAGAATACAACAGATGAGATATATCATTTATTACGGTAAATTCTTATCAGGTAGGCCTTCCATGTAGAAGTGATTAGTGACTAGATGCACTGACGCACACACACGTATAGGCAAGCACACAAACAGGCACGTACGAACACACACACACACACACACACACACACACACACACACACACACACACACACACACACACACACACACACACACACACACACACACACAATACATAATACAATCACACATACATCAATCAACACATTCTCCATCACACACACACATATCACACATCACACACACATACGCACACACACGCACTCTCTTTCTCTTCTCTCTCTCCGGCAAAAGGAGACTCGACTGTTGATCAATCACATTCGCGGCAACTCGTTCTAGCCCAAATATCGGTATGTGTACCTAAGCTGGAATGTTTGACCGAGCGGGCCTATTGGTGATGATGTAGTCGATTGTATTCATTGCAAACAATGACGGTGATTAATGACAACAACAAACTCACTCACCGTCCCAATGGTATAGATTTAACAAGATTTAACAAGATTGCCATCCAGAAAATTACTCTGGATGGCAGGTGGACAAGGAAGCCTTTTGGCTTATCGAGAGTCCAATACTTTTTATCTACATGTATCCCGCCTTTTTAAGGTGTGTGTCGATTTTATTTTTAAACATATTCACGCTACTAGCACCAACACAATCAGGAGATAATCTGTTCCATTCATTTACAGTCCTTTGTGAGAATGAGAACTTTCTTATATCTAATCTACACTGCTCCTTTACTAATGTAGCTTCATGTCCTCTGGTCCTTCTATTTTTCTTAACTGAGAAAAAAATGTTTCTATCAATATTTTCATAACCATTCAATATTTTAAACACTTCTATGTGATCTCCTCTCAATCTCCTAGTCTCTAGTGTTGTTAAACCACATTCTTTTAGGCGTATTTCGTAACTAAGATCCCTCAGATTTGGTATCATTTTAGTCGCTCTCCTCTGTACTCTTTCTAACATATCTATGTCCTTCTTGCGATATGGCCTCCATGCTTGTATACAATATTCTAAATGAGGCCTCACTATTGTTTTGTACAGCGGTACTATTAATTCTTTTTTCTTATACGCTATATTTCGCCTAATTAATCCAAGGATTTGATTTCCCTTTGACGCTGCAATTCCGCACTGCTCTGAAACCTTCATATCAGCACTAATGGTTAACCCCAAGTCCTTTTCTTTTACAGTAGTACTTAGAACAGTACTTAGAACAGTACCCCCATTTTATATTTTACCTCTTCATTCCCATGACCTGTGTGGAGGCATTTACATTTCCCAAAATTGAACAGCATTTGCCACTTTTCAGACCATTTGATCAACCTATCAAGATCGTCTTGTAAATGCTGTCTGTCTCCGTCACTTTTAATCCTTCTAAACACTTTTGTATCATCCGCAAATTTTAACACCTTGCTTGTTATATCATCGTCCAAATCGTTGATATATATTAAGAATAATATAGGTCCTAGTACTGATCCCTGTGGTATCCCACTCAATACCGATTTCCAGTTTGAAGCCTCCCCATCAACTACTACACGTTGTCTTCTGTCAATCAGCCATTTTCTATCCAGTTTATTATACCATTTCCTATGCCATGGGCCTTTAGCTTAAGGAGTAATCTTTGATGTGGTACTTTGTCGAAAGCTTTTTGAAAATCTAAATAGATGATATCTACTGGTGATCCCTCATCTACCCACCTAGTGATGTCTTCCAAAAAACATAACATATTTGTTAGGCATGACCTCGCTTTTAAAAACCCATGTTGAGATGGGTTTATCAAGTTATGTTTAACAACAAAATCCACCATGTGATCTTTAATTAGTCTTTCTAATAATTTGCAAATCACTGATGTTAAACTCACTGGTCTATAGTTCTCTGACTTATTTCTCGAACCTTTTTTAAATAACGGTATAATGTTTGCCTCTTTCCAATCTAAAGGAACCACTCCCTCTTCTAATGACAAATTGAAAACTGTTGCAAGCGGTACGCTAATTTGTTCTACAATTTCCAATAGTAGTTTGGGCGGAATCCTGTCCACTCCAGGTGATTTATTATCCTTCATAGCCCTTATTTTCTTAGCTACCATTTCCGAGGTTACAACTAACTGTCCTAAATAGTCTGAATCTGCCCCCTTGAACTTAGCCTCTGGTACTGGCAGTGAACTAATATCTTCCCTGGTAAACACTGAACTAAAATACTCATTCAGGTCTTCTGCCATTAAGAATCCCTCTGATATTGTATTTCCAGCACTATCTTCTAGAGGACCGACCTTATCCTGAACTTTCTGTTTGCTTCGAATATACGCATAAAAACTCTTACTGTCATGTTTTATATTACTAGCTAATTTTTTTCATAGCTTCTCTTTGAATTTCTAATTTCAGCTGTAGCTTGATTAAGTGCTTCTTTATAAATGTTGTAGTCTTCATCATTTCCAGTACATCTATATGACTTCCACATCATTTGTTTATACTTAATTTTTCTAATGGCTTCTTTCGATAAGTGTTTCTTTTTAGACCGTTTCCCTTGTTTTTTGAAAGGTACAAATTTATCGACTATGCACTTAATTTCACTATTTAAGATATTCCAGCATTCGGTTGCTGTCTTATTCTTCAGTGTGTTATTCCAGTCTATCTTTGCTAAATATTTCCTCATGTCCTTATACCTTCCTTTGTGGAAATTTCTCCTATACTGCTTTTTACTATTCCTTTCTGATTTTACTTTGATGGTAAAATGTATCTATAAGCTTGCAGTGGTGTTGGGTTTGAAACATGGTTATCATTACTAATAAAACATGGATGTAACATATTATTGACTATCAACACATGTCGTTTAGACGAAAAACTAAATCTCTTTTACATGTGTGTTACGCTGGGGAAACACAATGCCGGTACACGAGATAAATGTGTAACTGGTCGTGGATACATATTAGCGTCGGTGGCGTCTGAACTTCCTGTTTTCATTTATGTTATAAAGGTGAGGAAATGAGCTGGCATTAACTTGTCACTGGGTAATTGTTTTAAGGTATTCCGTAAGAGTATGTTTTTTTTTTAATTAGTAAGCATCGTCACACTATTTCATCTCCAGGCAAACGTTTTAGCAAGAAATAATAGAAATGAAAGATGGTGATTTTACTAAAGGAAGCAATTCATATTTAATAACTGCATATATAATATGTGCTTATAGTGTTCACGCACACACACACACACACACACACACACACACACACACACACACACACACACACACACACACACACACACACACACACACACACACACACACACACACACACACACACACACACACACACTCACACACACACACACACACACACACTCACACACACACACACACACACACACACACACACACACACACACATACACTCACACACACACACACACACACTCACACACGCACACACTCACACACTCACACATGCACACATACACACACGAACACACGAACACATGCACACTCGCACACACATACGCTCTCACACACACACACACAGAGCGCGCGCGCGCGCACACACACACACACACACTCACACACACACACACACACACACACACGCACACACACACACACACGCACGCACACACGCACACACTCACACACACACACACACACACTCACACACGCACACACACACACTTTAAGGATAACGTAGTTGTTATTTAACTGTGGTCAGTTTGAGTGAACCATTAGATCGAATGCATAAATGGTCTGACGGCGGCTTGGAATCGTGGTCACTATTCATCTGTACTGGCCATCATTCCACTCATCTTGCAGAACCCCCTGTGCTACGTATCTGCATTTTGTCTGACGTCGACAGATGTCCTTTTATTGTTCGACGGTCTTACCCATAGATTCGGAGAATATTCTGTATACAAGCAATTTTCAAACAAAACAGTGGCGTCATAGGACTATTAAAACATATTATGCAATGTACAGTTTTACTCACTATAGATAAATAATAGCATTTAATTAGCTTAGCGTTACGCCTTGTGAGGTTAGACCTAGGTCCTGCCGTAACATATCGTGGGAAATAAAACTTATATAACGTGACAACTTACGACGTAGCATTGCCATTGGTCGTTACAAGTCCCTGTGTGTTTTCCTTTGCTGCCCACTACACCGTTTAGTCGTATTCCGGGTTAAAACCAAGAGATGTTTCATAATAAGCTATCCGTGCAACGGACGGAAATGGCGTTTTGCTACAGTTACGTCACTTTCGTGGCAACACACCGGTACCCGATGCTGGTTAAAAACACATGTGCCATTAATGTTATGGGCGTCGAGGGCGCATTGGCCAAGTGATAAGAATATCGGACTGTCGACCGGGGGGACCGGGGTTCGAATCCCAGCGCCGGCCGGCCGGGCGGTGGTTCGGTACTGGTTCGGCCGCCGTGTCGAAACTTGGGCAAATTCGTTCACCCTACGCCGCCCCCCCCCCCTCTTCCAACCCGCACATGCCAGCGTGGAAGGGTAGGTCAACAACACCAGCATGCAAAATACAATGAAACCACGGCCCCCAGACCCCAGCAGCATTGAAAGAGTCAATGACCAAGGAACGGTCATCTAGGGCTACATGCATGGTGTGCTAAGCATCTCTGGGTCAGGAAGAGTTTCTTATCTACATGTATCCCTCCCTTCTGAGGTAGGTGTCAGTTTTATTTTTAAACATATTTACGCAACTAGCACCCAAACAAGCAGCAGATAATCTGTTCCAATCATTTACAGTCCTTTGTTAAAGTGAGAACTTTCAAATATCTAATCTATGCTGCTCCATTAGTAATGACATTTCATGTCCCCTTCTTAGCTGACACAAAATATTTCTTTCAATATTTTCATAATCATTTAATATTTAAAACACTTCTATCCGATCTCCTCTCAATCTCCTGGTCTCTAGTGTTGTCAAGCCACATTCTTTTAGGCGTATTTCGTAACTAACATCTCTCAGTTTTGATATCAATTTAGTCGCTCTCCTCTGTACTCTTTCTAGCACATTTATGTCCTTCTTGCGATATGGCCAACCCCGGCTATAATATTCTAAATGAGGCCTAACTATTGTTTTGTATTATTAGTTGTTTTCCTTATACGCTATATTTCGCCTAATTAATCCAAGGATTTGATTTCCATTTGAAGCTGCAATTCCGCACCGCTCTGAAACCTTCATATCAGCTCTAATTGTTAACCCTAAGTCCTTCTCTTGTACAGTAGTACTAAATATAGTACCTCCCATTGTATATTGTACATTTTCGTTCCCATGTCCTGTGCGGAGGCATTTACAGTTCCTAAAATTTAACAACATTTGCCATTTTTCAGTCCATTTGATCAACATGTCAAATCATCTTGTAAATGCTGTCTATCTCCATCACGTTTAATCCTTCTAAACACTTTTGTATCATCCGCAACGATGATATATCATCTTACTTGTTATATCGTTGACATATATTAAGAATAATATTGGTCCCAGTACTGATCCCTGTGGTACCCGATTTCCAGTTTGAAGCCTCCCCATCAACTACTACCCGTTGTCTTCCGTTAATCAACAATTTTTCTCTCCAGTTAATTATACCATCCCCTATGCAATGGGTCTTTAATTTAAGCAGTGATCTTTGATGTGTCACTTTGTCGAAAGCTTTCTGAAAATACATGTAGATAATATCTACTGGTGATCCCTCGTCTACCCACTTAGTGATGTCTTCCAAAAAACGTAACATATTTGTTAAGCATGATCTCGCTTTTAGAAACCCATGTTGAGATGAGAGAACGCGGGTTCGAATCCTGTGCGGCGGTGTCGAACCTTGGGCAAGTTCGTTTACTCTACATTGCTTCAGTTCACTCAGCTGCATGAATGAGTGCCTGGCTATGGAGAGTGGTGGATATTTGTGTACGAATAGACTTCGCTCATTAATTGCAGCGTGGCTGAATGCTTCCGAGAGAAGTCGAGATGGTGTTCGATTGAACAGGTCTGCCAAGGAGTAAAGTGTAAAGCGCTTTGAGCAGTCCTGAGGACTGGATACTGCGCTATATAAGAACTTACCTTTTTCTAGAGGACCGACCTTATCCTGCACTTTCTGTTTGCAAATGCAACGAAACGTTTTATTTTTGTAATTAAATATTAATAGTTTTGGTGATAGTTTAGTTCATATGGTACACCAATGTATCAGTAGTAATCAAGTACTTAGTTTAATTGTTGTTGTAGGATTGTAAAACAAAATAGCAATGCACCCTTATAGTACTAGCATAGTATGAAGTTATTTTGAACACATCATATTATGCCTTTCTCGTTTTACAAGCTCACGGTTATGCGTGATATTTGTGCGGTATAACTAATGTCAAATAAAGATGATGAGTCAACCAAAGACATATTGTCATTATACTCAATCTGAAAATATTTCCATCCATACCTAAACATTCCAGATAGCTTATGGCCAAACAGTCCAATAGTTCGTCGAGAGTCCAACAACACAACATTATATATATATATATATACGCATGTATATATATATATATATATACGCATGTATATATATATACATACATACATACAAAAATACATGCGTACATTTGGACATACATACATACGTACATACGTACATACATACACACATGCATCCATGCATACATACATATATATATATACATACACACATGCATGTATACACACGCGCATACAAAACACACACACACACACACACCACACACACACACACACACACACACACACACACACACACACACACACACACACACACACACACACACACACACACACACACACACACACACACACAAATGCAGTTGATAGATTAACACGCAAGGTAGACAACTGACTCCGACGCAATAACCCTGCACCAGTAACCCTGCACCAGTAACCATGACATGTTTAAACTTGGATCCCCAACATTTGGCTTCTCGATAAGGACGACCTTATTGTACATCCCACGTAACTGAAGCTCGTCTCACGACCCGTCGAAATTAGTCGTAGGTTCTGAGGCGCTACTGGAATTAGCGGACACAAAATGTGCTGATAAGACAGGAATTCTACGGCACCTCGTTCATACTTTTGTAGTTGATGATAAAACGCTTCTAGGCGATAGGATGCGAGACGTAGGCGGAAGACTGGCTGTTTGTTTCGACTACGCACGGACATAGAGATGACGACATAACATGCTACAAAAATGAAATTCGAGCGGAATCTCGATGGTAACTGGCACGCCATCGGAACATAGTGCTGGTGTTGTACTGACGTGTCTTGTTTACATCGAGATCGACGTTCCTGCGTAAACCGACAGATCAGAAATGTAGTATGCGTCGTGCAGTGTGTGCGTCGTGCAGTTTGTGCGTCGTGCAGTGTGTGCGTCGTGCAGTTTGTGCGTCGTGCAGTGTGTGCGTCGTGCAGTGTGTGCGTCGTGCAGTGTGTTCGTCGTGCAGTGTGTGCGTCGTTCAGTGTGTGCGTCGTGCAGTGTGTGCGTCGTGCAGTGTGTTCGTCGTGCAGTGTGTGCGTCGCAGTGTGTGCGTCGTGCAGTTCAGTGTGTGCGTCGTGCAGTGTGTTCGTCGTGCAGTGTGTGCGTCGTGCAGTGTGTGCGTCGTGCAGTGTGTGCGTCGTGCAGTGTGTTCGTCGTGCAGTGTGTGCGTCGTTCAGTGTGTGCGTCGTGCAGTGTGTTCGTCGTTCAGTGTGTGCGTCGTGCAGTGTGTGCGTCGTGCAGTGTGTGCGTCGTGCGGTGTATGCGTCGTGCAGTGTGTGCGGAAGTAGATCGTGTATGTTGATTCTTTCTTAGTACTTAGTATAAAGTTCCTGCTACATCTAAGTTAAAGAAAAACTCGTGTTGTTTGGCAGGACAACGCTGTGTATATTGTGTTGAAGATCGAGAACACACACTGTCACTCACTCGCATGCACGCACGCAACCACGCATACACACACGCATACACACGCCCACATGCACGCACGCACACATACAATGCACACACCAACCACACACCGCCACCACCACCGCTAACACCACCGCTACCACCACCGCCACTACCACCGCCACCATCACCGTCATCATCAGCATCAGTATCATTAAAAAACAAACACTTATTTTCATTTTTCACCGACACTATGGACGGAAGTGATCTACTTGCACAAGCCCATGTACTCTATGTCGGTGTAGTATGTTGATGTTACGTAAGCTTCCTGCGATTGTGACATGGGTTAAACAGACGCCTTAAGTCGTACTAGTCTAGTTTAGTCTATAATGGCGTCTGTGTCAGCCACTCGTGTCGAACTCCGTTAGTCTCAACCATCTGTCTCCGCACGCCTCTCACGCTCATCTCCATGTGTATCTCTCGAGGCTCAACCACAAGTCTTCCTCCTGCGAACGTCGGTGGCTTTGATGCCATGTTTTAGTAGGTCGGTTGACGCGCTTGTTGCTCTTTCCTTAAATTAGCATTCTGGGAGAGGTTTTCGCAGTTTAGCAAGGGTGTAAGCTGGTACTGTGCAGCAATATATCATCAAAATGATGTGATATGTTCGTTTCCTAAGAACTGTTCTAAGGCACTTAATATCAAGATAAATATTACACTCCATACTTTTCCCGATTCAGAATCACCATCATTTTCATAATCAATTAACAAATTATTTGTATACTAAACATAAAAATTAATATTTAAAACATTAATATTTAAGATTGTGGTTCATTCCTGCTGCAAATAAAACGAAAAAGGCAAATCAAACAGCGTCGAAGTGGGCTTATACATGTACGATATATACGACCCGTAATTATGCCAATTTACACACGATCTATCTACTAATGTTCATACACAGTTTCGTCTTACCACTAGTTCGTCTTTTTTCGATACAATCGCGTGTCGGTGTGCTTCCCTCGTATCAAACCAGGTCAATTAATTAGCGTTCAATCTCGCGATTTAACTCAACATCACGGAAAGTCATATTGCAATTATGTTCCGTTTTTGTCACGACATATCATGTGCTGCAAACTACCCTCCAACATACGATGTCCACTTTATTGCATACCAAAACAGTAAACAGCAATGGGTATTCATTTCACAATGTTATACTTTTTGATTTAGTTAGTATAATACGAGAAGGTCGCTGGTGCGGAGAATGACGACACCCGTTTGATAATATGTCACCGGACACACATTAACAAAACACATTAAAATAATAATGTGTTACCGGAAAACATATTAAGAGTTCTTATATAGCGCAGTATCAAGTCATTGGGACTGCTCCATTACACTTTACCTCCAGGCAGACCTGTTCATTCGAACACCACGTTGACTTCCCTGGGAAGCATTCAACCATGCAGCAATTGTTGCGCGAATATTATTATACCCACTACTCTATATAACTCGTTTATACAGTTGAGTGAAATGGAGCAATGTGGAGTGAACGAAATTGCTTCATTTACGATACGGCAGCAAAAGTATTAGTCTGCTGTTTTAGGGGTTTGAGTGTATCTGGCTGTGCACACAAGGTCCTTCTTGTAAAATGAACACCATCCTGCACAGCTTGTAGTGCATCCGCAACTGACCAACTCTTCCCCGAGGGAGGGAAGTCCAAAAAGGCAATAACCAGATTCAGACTCAACCCACCCCTAGGAGCCTGGGCTTGGCAAGACATGTTCGGCCACGCTAGATTGCCCCATACGCATCCAGCTTGATAAGTCGCTCTCTTGACCTACTCTATCAAGGCTGCCTTGGTTGGCGGCAGGTACGTACTCGAAAGTGCGGGATGACTGAGCGAATATCTGTTGGCGCGCTTGGTTTATTCCCATCAGAGGGAAGGACACGGCGCACAGTGAGACGACGAAACTCTCAATGACACTGATATCGTCTGAAGACAGTGTGAGAGGCCTTTCCATCAGTTGGCGTAACGCGGCTGTGAGCTCTAGCCTTGTGCTCCACTTTTCATACGGACTGGGCGGTAAATTATGATTGATACTGGGACAGTTCCACCATATTGGCTTCGTTGCGGAGGAGCCAGCAGGCATAACTGTGGTGATCGAAAATAAAAGCCTAATCTGCAACCTCATCCAACAACCTCTCGTACAGATCCAAGTCTCCAATACGAATAGAACGCACATAACGCAGTAGGACAATCGCCATGTCATAAGCCGTCTGCCAGTATTTGAATTGAGGAAGCGTTCCTCCCTTCCGTTTACATCATGTCTCGAACGATAGGACTCCGTCCCCACTTTCCCGACAGTCATTCGTGAACTTTGTGTATGCGTCCCTTCGCAGAATCGAAAGCGACAATGCTGTCACTTGATGTGCATAACGCGTCCTCGTCATGTGTGTGCCCTTGACTATCGCTTCAGCTCGACCTGGTGTTGTCACCTCGACATCAATAAGATTCGCAGTCTAAATACTGTCTCGCAGCCAGTCACCCAACAGTTTCTCAGTGAATATTTCTGTATGGAGAGGGCCCAAGAACACACAGTAATTGTCTTCATTGGACTCCGTAGCTGGGTCCCATTAAATGGCTTTGGCGATCGCACAGAGGGGCTGGTCTAGTGTGATGACTGGAGTCTGTCCAGGATTCAAGTGCTCTGTCGCTGGTTTAATTATAGACATTGCATGGTACATCATCTCGGGAGTACTTGCTTTGTGTCGGAAGATGGCAAGCATTGACGTGATGGATGGCGGCCGGTCTATTGGCGGCTGATCAGATATGCGGAATGCTGCCCACGAAACAATGTCATCATGGCTGAGATAGCCCCTTTCCATGTGCCACTGTGCATGAGCGATCCAGTCTTCTTCTACCGAACAGATTTAGGTTGCACCTCCAGTTGATGGCGAAGTGACGGCGGTCTGGTGCTGGCGTGTCGGCAGTCTGAGACGGGACAGATGCTGGCCGGTCGGCAGTCTGAGTCGGGACAGATGGTGGCGGGTCGGCAGTCTGGGAGAGGACAGATGGTGGCGTGTCGGCAGTCTGAGACAGGACAGACGCTGTCACGTCGGCAGTCTGAGAGATGACAGATGGTGGCGTGTTGGCAGTCTGAGCCAGGACAGATAGTGACGTGTCAGCAGACTGAGACAAGATAGATGGTGGCGTTTCGGCAGTCTGAGCCAGGACAGATAGTGGCGTGTCGGCAGACCTAGACAAGACAGATGGTGGTGTGTCGGCAGTCTGAGACAGGACAGATGGTGGCGTGTCATCAGGCTGAGACGGAACAAACGCTGGCGGCCAAAAACAAATTGTACAGCTTTACAATAACACAATAATGTGTATTACAACAGCAATTTTAGGCCAAAAACCTATTATTTTGACCATTATCTCGTGATGTTTACCTTGGATGATGATGAAAAACCCCTTCGATCGCTCGGGCATACCCAAAACTATCATAATACGTACAAAACTAATCAGAATCGGCCTATTACTTGCTGAAATATGACCACATCGGGTTTTAGCTTATATCGGCGCCGGCCATTTTGGATTTATGCTAATTAGGGGGTATTAACGAACCCCAAAAGGTGTGTCCTATATCAGGATTTGGTTAGTACCTATCAAAGGTCGCCTGTGCCAAAGTTTGTGATTTCTTCCAAAAATCAACATTACGTCCAAAAACTGACCCGGATTATTTTGACAGAGTCCAATGTTTTAAACACAGCACAAACGCGCCTATACATACACGCAATCATAAAATAATGTGTCTAATAATTAACTTTTTTACAATAATTATAATATGTAAATATATCATCGTCCCTCAATGGTGTGTCCCAACAGAGAATGGTATTAACATAATAGTGCAATGCATAAAAAAATATTATTTAAAAGAACTAGCAATGTTAGTATAATTGTTTATTATTACATCACTTGTTTCTGACTAAGTAACTTATACTAGGTAGGTTATCATAAATGACTAGGCAGGAGTGTTATCGTTGGTTTCTGACTAATCGCCGTTACCCTCGATATTTGTATCGCCTGTTTGCACCGACACATTGTGCAAGTTCAATGTGCGTGTATTTTTTAACACTCTATAATACAGTTTACAAGATGGCGATAACAACTGAGGGAGAAGAACTGTGAGAGAGAAGAGAATAGACAAGCGAAGAACGGAGGAGCTGGGGGAGGAGGTTTGTGCGAAGTGGGTTTCAGATGACGAGGAGTCGCTTAACGTTGGATTGGCACGTGGACCGAAAGGAAGGAGAAGGTCAACAAAGATAACGGACAACGATGGAGATGGGACGAATGTGTGAAGAGAGATCCCGCGGGGTTGGGACGGGAGTAGAGAACGAGAGCGAGAGATCCTGGATGTGGACACAAGTAGTGCAGACCGCAGTACAGGATCATTGACAGAAACAAAGCTGATTACAGAAAACAATAACAAAAACATCTTCTTCGTCGATCACTCTAGACGGGAACGCCTGTCGCCCGTACAAATGATGCTGTCCTCCTCAGTGCCTCCACATTGCCACAAATCTTCTCGTTCAGGGGGTGTCTTCTGGCCACGCATGCCGCCTGTGACCGTCCTGTAGTGGGCAGTACTGAAGTAGGTGCTCACTGGTCACTGGGCCTATTTCGAAGGAACACATGTCGGACTAGCCGATCTTCATTTTGTTATAAAGATGTGTTTTCATTCTGTTGTGTCCTGTTCGGAGTCTCAACAAAATGACCTGGTCAGTTCTGCTGATATGGTAGTAGCTGTCAGTTCTTGTTGTGTTCTCTCTGTCAGGGTCTTGATGATGGCCTTTTCATCAGTGTATGACACACCTTCGTAGTTCTGGTCCAGTTGTTTCCCGTCTGTTGCTGTCAGGTGTTATATCCTCTTATTCCACTGTGTTTCTTTTGCATGTACACTCAATTCTGACAGAGAGTAGTCAGTTCGTTTACTTCTTTCTTTAGGGGTTCTAGAGGGCATTCAGTACTGAGAGTGTTTTCGTTGACGATGTTTTCATGTGTTTTTTTCGGGGTTGTTCTGCAGTTGAAGATAAGCTGTCTTCGGGACTTCTAGTCCGGCAGTGAAATGCTGTTTTGAGGGTGAACCTTGCAGTAGGGTCTGGACAAAGTTTTGTGCAGTTTCTATATCTTTGATGTGTGCTCATAAAGAACCCGAATGATGCCGCCCTGGCACCCTCGAGCATTTTTCAAGATATGCAAATTAGTGTCGCCATTATCAAAAATTCTAATTTGGTTAATATCTCAATAACTATTGACAACATCACAATAAATTAGGTATATATACACAGGTTACAAAGGTATGTGGTACTGTTCAGGATATTTCCGAAATGATACGACACTTCACTACTCAAAATATGCAAATTACGTGCTGCCATTTGTAAAATATTGAATTTTGCTCATATCGCCGTAAGTATGCTTGGTAGCAAAAGAAAGTGTCTATGTAACTATGTTCTGAGGATACCTTCCGAATTATTTATGACAGCGTTTCAAATTAGGTGTTTAACCCTACGTTTAGATGGTCAGGAATTTCAATAGTACCATCAAAAAGCCACAGGGTGCAGTCAATGAACCAATGCATAACAGCACCATACAATATTTTAAGGTATTTTAGTAATGAAATAGTGAAGGTGACTGACCCTTACCTCTATGGGGAGTGAACGAGATGCTGTCCTATTTCTTTTCTACTGGCTACTTCAATTGCGCCAGATATGGCTTAAAAACCTAAGGTCAATGGAGCCTCTATCTACGGACATTCTTCTTAGTTTCATGAAGGGAGACCATGTGATGTGCCATAATCCAGGACAGTGGAATGGCAAGTGATCTGATACGTTCATATAAACCAAATTCACGAGGTACGGACATGGTCAAAATGGATTAGTGGGAGTAATTATCGAGTCATCCATGCTGAAATGGTGGACATTGAGCATGCACGTATGCAGAAAGTTGTTCAAGACGTCGTTGACATGGCGGATGGGTACAGACAGACGGATGTGACTACACAAAAAGAGGAGAAGCCGTCACGCACCCATTCTGATAAACAAGAGCGAGAAA
Organism: Paraescarpia echinospica; assembly: GCA_020002185.1. Classification (NCBI taxonomy): domain Eukaryota; kingdom Metazoa; phylum Annelida; class Polychaeta; order Sabellida; family Siboglinidae; genus Paraescarpia; species Paraescarpia echinospica. Next base: position 12,280,754 of record CM034531.1, read on the forward strand.
TGATCAGGGAACAGCTTGTATCGATCCTCTAGATCCTGCTGATCACCCAGCCGGCATCATAAACATTGTTACCGGCAGACTAGCTCCAGACTCAGTGAACGCAGAGAAAGCGGCCGACATTAGCAAAGCACAACTGGAGTCATTTGAAGACGCTGGCCAAGAAGGTTTAAAGGGAATAAAAACATAATTGCTTGAATTTATGTTATATTACATCCTGCTATCTATTTCCACGTCCACCAAGCAAAAAAAATCAAAACATTCAATGAATTAGAAATTCCACGTTTTATGCTGTACATCCGGACATTTTGGAATATGCATATTTTTGGCGCGCTTTTCGGGATGCCGAGATGTGACGTCACTTATGACTCAAACTCGCATCAGGCCGACCCTTTCCATGCATTCAGAGCATGTTTACAAGTATAGCTTTTGGGTCGAAACGATCGTCAGAATGAGTTATTGTGCAATGTTCCGACGTAATACAAACACTAGTCATCATAGAGGAACAAGCAGTTATCTTACGGTTCCACATGAATCCAATTTTATTCAAAACAACCTATGCGAATGGGCCTACATGTCGACTAGATTTCGCCGAGCTTGGGCTCGTTTTCAGAATAATTATATCGAATGCAACCAACGGGAGATAATGTACACCAATAAACATACATAGCAAACATATATTGTATCCAGCTACATAAAGTAACGTGTATAATCTCATAATATCACTAGAATATCGATATATGAAGGAGTTGTGTACAATTTACCATAATAACTTAAATCAGAGAGAGTTTCCGCTGGTCCCGCTGGCTCAGTGTGTAGGGCGCGTTGGTTACTTGTCATTCGTTTTACAATCGGGCGAATATAAACCAAATCATTTAGTATACTATGATGCACTGTTTGTAAATAATTTTTATTTTGTAGTAATTATTTATTTGCCACAAAAATGAAAATATGGTCATTATATAACCATGTTTCTAAATTTTATTTATTCAAACAAATATAATGTAATGGATATCTAATTTATTAATTGTAAATATATTGTACAGTAATATTGTAATTATATATGTGAAAACAGATTGTGATCTGTCTGGATAAATACAATTTTGAAACATCGTTGTATATAATGACCGTATTTTAATTTTTGTGGCGAATAAATAATTACTACAAAAATATTTACAAACAGTGCATCATAGTATACTAAATGATTTGGTTTATATTACTTCGTGAAAACATCAACAACAAAAGTGTAAAGAAAATCAATAGTTTGCATGCTGTCAGGATTGAACCTGCGTCGCCCGATTGTAAAACAGACGCAAAGGAACCAACGCGTTTATCAACTGAGCTATTAAGGCCGACAGCAATTCGCTGGCTGATTTCAGTTGTTATGATAAATTGTACAACTCCTCCTTCATATATCGATATTCTAGTGATATTATGAGATTTTACACGTTACTTTCTGTAGCTGGATACGATATATGTTTGCTATGTATGTATATTGGTGTACATTATCTCCCGTTGGTTGCATTCGATATAATTATTCTGAAAACGAGCCCAGGGCCAAGCTCGGCGAAATCTAGTCGATTTGTAGGCTCATTTGCATTCATTGTTTTGAATAAAATTGAATTCATGTGGAACCGTAAGATAACCGCTTGTTTTTCTATGATGACTGGTGTTTGTATTACATCGAATTATTGCATAACAACTCATTCTGACGCTCGTTTCGACCCCAACATTATCCATGTAAACATGCTCTGAATGCATAGAAAGGGTCGGCCTGCTACGAGTGTGAGTCATGTGTGACGTTAAGATACCACGTGATCGCCTAGCTCATAAAATTTTTATTTTCCGGGGGAATCGCTACACAGACGGGTTTAAAATCGAATTTATGCTACAAATGTATTTTTCTGTATTTTTTTAATGTTCTCGAATGTTACATGCAATATTAAACTTTCTATACATATGGAAAACGGATTTTAGCTAATGCCTTGTTTTTATTTCCTTTAATGCTTCTTTGTCCAAGCGGGTTCTTACAACGTCGGATTCCAGAAGAAAAAAAACGCTGACAATTTGCACTAAAGCTATCCACGACGTAAATTTAACATACACGAGAGTGTTGGGATTACAACAATCCAGCAACATTTATTTGAAACTAGTGTTGCGCCACAAACTTTCCCCCTTGCCAACATCTTGTGAATATAATGAAAGGCTAATAATATCTGCAAAGACTACGCTGATGAAGACATTTCAACTGGATGTGTCGTCCAGGTTGCACGTGAAGCAGAAGGGACGATTCTTGATGGATGTTCCATCCTGTGGATCATACATTGGACTGGTAAGGGAACAGTGGAAGACTTCACAAACAGTCTCTGCTGATACATGCTTAATCTAAAAATATATATACTGCCAAAACTAAACATGAATTTGTAAAGCAATGTCTTAAATATAACTTGCCATACATTATAAACGACACTCCTGAAATAGTGAAAGAAAAGATATATACTCATAGCCTGCGAGGCTTTGCAATTTACACTAAAAACTTTCTCCTGAAAAAATACAAAGATACATGTACACTTTTAAATTGTTATTCATGTAACCAAATTCAGTAGTGTTAATTGTTAATAAATGGACGAAAATGTGTGTAATCAAGTACATACACAGTTTTGATTATATCAATCGCTATAAAGAACATTTACTGCTACATATAATTCACACTTAAATTGTATAATTTAGATAGACATATAACTTGAAAGGCCATCATATATTTTTTAAATATTTGTCATAACGGCGGTGGCTCCTATGATAGCGACAATGTCTTAATCGGAGCCACTGACTCCCTATTTATCATAAAATTAAAAGGTGATTTTCTGTTAATTAATTACTATACTGGTTTCAAAAATGGTACATACACACATTATTATGTAGGCATTTATATTTTATTTGTATCAATATGTATATATCTGATATGTTTATTGTATTAATATTTGTTATATTTTTGTCAAAATAAATTTATTGTTCTTGTTCTTAAGAAAATCGCGAAAGGAGATGTGTACCTCGCTTTCAATAGGTACTGACTTCAACATCAAAACTGGAACTAGGTCAGAAAGAGGCAGTCACAGTGCCACTAGACGACACAGACCCAGTCCTCAAACTCCACACCCATCCCAAAACGTTGTCTTGAGTGTGACCGAAGAAGGTTCAGTTAACAGACTTAATTTGTCAGTCGTTTGTTGAAAATGAACAAATTGAAATACTACCAACCAATTATATATATAGAACGATACTGGTATTCTAACAAATCAAAATGATCTTCAAACAACACACGAAGAGGCGGGAACGTGATCGTAGTTCAAATAGTGACACAAGTAGCCCGTACTGGAGAAAACAGCATCAACGTCATTTGCGATGAGACGGTGTGTTCGCCCTGCTCCTCCATTACTATGAAGAATTCAGTGTTACCAGGAGACTTACACAGGAGAGTATCAACCCTTGTCGGACAATGATAGACGTTGCAGCGGCAATTAAGATATCGCACAGGTTACAGGTTTAATTACAACAACAGCAGAACTAAAGACTCTTCAACTGACGACAGATGTATTTGAAGAAAATGTTTGCCGGATCCACAACCAGACAACCCTTGATTCCTCACCTCCATTGGATGCCACGAAGTATGGATGGACACGTGATGACGTAACCAAATCATTCACACCACTCAAATTGCCATATAGTGTAACTCTCGCCCCAGCTGAAATTCTTGAATTAATCCGATATTAATTCATCAGACAAACTCTGTCGTTCTGCACTGTGTCGGTGTTCTGTAGCACTATATTTTGTGCCTGTTGATGAGAGACTAACTTTCAAAATGACAATACACGAGTTGCTGCCACCAGCGTAGTTAGCGAAGAGAGCGGCATACTTGAATACAATACCATGATTTTGCCAGTTTTTACCAAAAGAAAGTTGTGTATACCTTGTTTGGGATTCTATAATATATATATACTTCAAACATTATTGAAAAAACACGATGTTTCGTTAATGGCGTTGGCTCAATTAAATAATATTTAACAATCTTTGACTATCAGCGTATAAGTCATCTTTTGGATTGCTCCCTCAAATGTCCTGACCCTATGAACATGGGGTTGCATACCTCATTGGAAATGCTGTCATATATAGTTCCAAAGATATTGACAAAACAAAGATTTTCCTCAATGCCTGCTGCTAATTTGCATATTATGTGGAAATTGGTTGGCAAAACTACTATGTGAATGTCCTCGTCGATATTGTATAGTCTCAAAACACGGGTAGAGACACGTCGTGTGTTTTGCTATCAAGCATATTTACTGAGTTATTAGGAGAATTAAATATTTGGCAAATGGCGACACCTAATTTGCATATTTTGGGTAATGAAGTGTTTGATCTTTTCGGAAAAATCCTGAACCACTGGCCTTCAAAACATGGATATAGACACTTCATTTGTTGTGCTGTTAGCAATAGTTACTGAGACATTGACGAAAATACACTATTTGATAATGGCGACACTAATTTGCATATTTTGAAAAATGCTCAAGGTGCCAGACTGGCTCGGATTCCTTATAAGATCACATCAGATAAATAGAAACTGCTAAAACCTTTGTCCGGACGCTACTGCAAGGTTTTCTGGCCTACTGCCGGACTACTCCGCTTCAGCTTTAAAGTTGGCGGAGTATTTGCCAGTTGCACGATGAACAACATCTGGTATTACTTAGACTTAGTTCCTCCTGTTCCTTTCGGAACATCGGGCGACGAGCTTTCTCCATCTATTACGGTCTTTCGCAATTTCTTTGGCCTCATTCCAGGTGATTTCCATTTATTTTCTTCTTTAAACGTCTTGCGCCAGGTCTTAGTCGGCCTTCCCCTCCTTCTGTTTCCACCTTCATGAACCCATTCCATTGCTACATGTGCAGTTCTCTCTCTTGGTAAGCGTAGGATATGTCCCGCTAGTCTTCGTCGTCGAGACTTAACTATGTAATGCAGGCTATCTAGACCTGCCTTCCTCATCACTTCTTCATTGGTGATGTGTTCTCTCCACGATATGCCCAATATGAACCGGAGTCATCGTCGGTGAAATATGTCTAGTTTTGTTGATATCCTCTCCGTATTCTTCCACGTTTCACAGGCATATATCGCTGTTGGTATTACGATTGACATGTAAAGACGTAGTTTTATGTCCTTTCTGATGGTGTTACTGGACCATATTGGACGCAGTCTTTGGAATACTGCTGATGCCTTGCCTATCCTTGCTCGTACATCTACTTCCGCGTCGCCTTTCCTAGAGATGTAGCTTCCGAGGTAAGGGAAGTTCTCGACGCATTGCAACTCTTCCTGACGGATCACAATGTGGGGGTCAGATCCATCACCAGCTGACAATGTTTTTGTCTTCCCATAGCTGATTCGTAATCCGACCATCTCTCCATTTTCGTTTAAAGTATTGGTCATCTCTTGTAGGATCTCCGGCGTGTGGCTGAGCAGTGCAATATCATCGGCAAAGTCAAGGTCTGTCAACCTATTATTTATCCATTTAATACCAAAGTTCGGATCTTTCATCGTTTTCCTCATGATGAAGTCGATAACAACAACAAAGAGTAAAGGGGACAGGATGCAACCTTGACGTACACCTGTCTCTATATCGAACATGTCTGTGTAGCCATTGTTGGTCTTGATGCAGCAGTTGGTGTTTCGGTATAGCGATTTGAAATTGTCTATATATTTGCTTGGTATGCCGTATAGCTTCAGGATTTGCCATAGCGAATCTCTGTGGACACTGTCGAAAGCCTTCTTAAAGTCAATGAAATTGACTAAAAGAGGTATCTGGAACTCTGTGCTTTGTTCGATGATGTTTCGCAATGTGAAGATCTGCTCACAGCATGACCTTCCTCTTCAAAAACCAGCTTGTTCCTCCCGGAGGTGCTGGTCAACTGCTGTCTTCAGCCGGTTTAGGATCACACTGCAGAACACTTTTCCAGGTACTGACATCAATGTTATTCCTCGCCAGTTATTGCAATCGCTCAGGCACCCCTTCTTTGGTAACGTCATGATCACTCCTCGTCTCCAATCATCAGGAACTTCCTCCTCAGACCAGATCAGATTGAACAAGTAGGTTAACTCGTCTACAACCCCGTCCTTGCCATGTTTCAATAGTTCGGCCGATACTTCATCAAGGCCCGCTGCCTTGTTGTTCTTGAGGCTATCGATGGCTTTGGAAACTTCTGCCCTGGTGATGTCATTGGTGATGACATCAAGCTCGTTTGTGTTTGGTTCCTGTTCGACGTTGAAGAGTGTGGTTGGTGTTGGTTGATTTAGTACTTCTCGGAAGTGTTCAATCCACCTCGTGGCTTGTTCCTCGTTTGTTAGAAGCACTCTGCCATCTTTGTCTTTTATTGGTATGTTGGAATCGTTTTTTTGCGCTAGTTAGCTCTCTCACAATCATGCACAGCGTTTTCGAGTCATTCCGTTCTGCTGCTGTTTGTGCTTCTTTACCTTTCTCTTCTAACCATTTCCTCTTATCTGTCCTACAGCTCTTTTTTACTTCTTTGTCCAGTTTCCTGTATTCTTCAACTGATGATCTCCATTGTTGGATGTTTCTAGCTGCTTGATCTCTTCTGATCTTCATATAGTTCCTTTTATCAATTTCCACGAGTCTCCAGTAATCCACTGTTCTCTGTTGGACCCTCTTCTCCTCCCTAACACTACATTCGCGCTCTCCTTTACGGCTTGAAGGAATAGCTGGCATTGTTCTTCTAAGTCGGTTGAGTGTTGTAGCGCTTGGAAGCTGTTCTTAGTTTCCTCGTAGAATTGTATTGATGTGTCTGTGTTCTTTAAGTTATCTGTCGCATATGGCCTGACCGTCTTCACCGTCTTGACTCTCTTTAACTTCAAGCGGATCTTACCAATCACAAGGTTATGGTCAGAGCCAACATCTGCCCCTCTGTAAGTTCGGACGTCCTGTAGAGATGTACGCCATCTACTACTAATGCAGATGTAATCAATCTCATTCGATGTATTGCCATCTGGTGAGATCCAGGTTTTCTTGTGAATGCGTTTATGTTTGAAGAAGGTATTGCCAATGCTGATACCACTGGCGGTGCTCATCGAGAGCAATCGTTCACCGTTATCATTCGTATTTCCAGCTGAACCGTGAGGTCCAACCGTAGTATACATTTCTCTTCTGTCTCCATCCAGTTTCGCGTTAAAGTCTCCTACCACCACTTTTATGTCAAAGCTTGGTATCTCGTCACGTCGTTGGAGTTGGTCGTAAAAGGTGTCCTTTTCCTCGTCTGTGGCGACTTCGGTTGGGGCATATACTTGCACTACGGTGACTTTGACATGTCTGGTGTTGAACCTCGCTGTGATGATGCGTTCACTAATTGGCTTCCACCCTATCAGTGCTTTTGTAGTATCCTTATTCAGGATGATGCCAACTCCATGGACGAGGTGATCTTCATTTCCGAAGTAAAGTACAGTTTTATCTCCGCTGTTGAAGCGTCCCTGTCCTGTCCATCTCATCTCGCTTACACCTAGAATATATAGATGGTAAGCCTTCATTTCCTTCAGCACTTACTCCATCCGCCCGCTCTGAAAGAGCGTTCGAATGTTCCATGTGCCTACTCTGGTGTTAGTTTTGGCGTTAAAGATATGGCTCGTCGGGGGTCGAGCTTCCTGACGGCTTTCACTCAACCCTGTCATAGATACATATGTAGATGCAGATGCATCCACATTTATGGATGTGCCTTCTCTTCTTCCCCTTGAAAGTGTACCGGAATGGCTTCTTCTCGTCGTTTCTGTAGTAGGAATTGTTTTTACGGGGTAGGGTTACTGGCCCTACGCCCAACCCTCCTCCTTTTTCAACCTGGCTTGGGACAGGCTATGGCGGAGTTCATTTGGTATGCTATACATAAAATAGTACAAGGCCGTACTGACCGAACTGAAACTATACGTCTGACAACCTCGGCTCCACTGCATCGACGACACGATCACGCGTCTCAATGATAATACCATAATAACTCACTCGCATCTACAGTGACAATGTCTTCGACAGCCGTCTGTTTCCCCGTTCACGTTAATCACTCCGGTATACAGTGACCGCGCACATAAGATATTGTCCTAATGGGATTTGCTTGACAAGGCAATGGGCTGCTCGCGTGATGGCGCAGATGAAATTGACATGCCGGCTATACATGATCTGGTGGTTTAATTTCGTCTTAACGATTTCCGAAAACGATTCATGATGAGCAGGCGCCGAGAGTGCTCGACAACACCGTGGTATACATTGTTATGATAACGAGCTCTGTGTTTACATCGTACCTGACGGTCATGTTCGCCTTTTTTGTTCGTTTGTTTCATGACAAATACGATTCCAAACGTACTTAATAAGTTACTGCTGTACAGAATCCAGAAACTCGTGTCACAGTCAAAATTATGCGCATGACCACCGTCAAGCTTCACCTTACAAACAAATGTTACATCAGTAAGTGCAATACATAACTAGGGCAGCATAACATCTAGCAGATCGATCACTCCCGCATACTGTTCTTGTTTAAATAGTTTTCCCCTATGTCTTATGGGAATGAAACACATTTGGGGCCAGAATGTCAACAAAATATATAATGTTTAACATATTCACATGCACGTCAGTCATTGTGTAAGCTTAACGGACCTTGTTGGTAGGCATTACGTGATTCACCCTTCAATTGGCCTGAGCAAAGCGTGAAACCGCAAATAATATAAACGTTGTGAAACAACACTTACCCAGAGAACGCGAAAAATACTTGTGGAAACGAAACACTATTTAAGTTGTCTTACGATGCTCAGAATCTTTTGTCAGGCATACATTACACATTTTAAAATGGGCCCTGTGTGAGTGTCGCACGACAGTTTTCTATTTTCTACTAATTTTGTGGGCAATAAAAATGCCAAAAAAGGTTACTGCCACTACATTTGTGAACTGTAAACCCGGATGTTAATTAGTGATCTCTCCCGGAATATTCTGTGGCGGTTACGGAACGCTAAAATTGCCACCAATAGAACACGTGCCGTCGTGTCACTCCGTGTTTACGTTACGCCGAGTGATCGATCGCCATTAGGCAATGAAATATTGGCCCTGGGCGGCACATCTACTAACGTCCAAGACGCGTTAAATCACACCACATATATCACATAGTCATTGGCCGTTAGTCTCAACCGAATGGCCGTTTTAGACGGCCGGAATCTATTTGCAAGAAGCGACCGCCATAAGTTGGTCGCCCCAGTAGACACGCCTCACTGACCGCGGTCGTTTGGCGGAAATGTCGACGTAGGTCAAGCGTCGGTACCGCGCAACATCCGCCGCGAAGGTATGGGCCTAGTCTCGCTTCTCCGATAGTTGCTCGCATTCTTGAACAAAGACAATACAAAAATAGCCACATTAAGGTAATATTGAGGTAAATAGTATTCCAATTGAACATGTAACACACTTTAAATTTCTTGGTATTCTCATAGACTCGAATCTAACATGGTATTCTCATCTCAATTACATAGCCAACAAATTGTCAAGGATATTTGGAATTATATCTAGATTAAGACACAATGTTCCAGTGTACATCTTTAAAATAATCTACAATTCACTATTTTTATCACACCTAAATTATAGAATAACAGCATGGGGTCTTAATGTAGGACCACGAATAAGTAAGTTGCAAAAAAGGCAGTCAGAGCAGTATCAAACAGTAAATATAATTCCCATACTGCATCTCTGTTTAAGAATATTGAATTACTAAAGGTAGAGGACATCTATAAACTATCATGTCTCAAACTTTTTTAAATATGAAAACAGAAACCTGCCAGGATACTTCCAAAACATGTTTCAAACACAGGAAAATACAATAATAAGATTAAAAAGGACCAGATGGGCACCTCAACGTTTTAATAACATAGAAAACAACCTTCCAAACAACAATAATTATGATATTCAAGTAAAACATACAAATTCAAAGTATTGCCGCCTTTGTATCAGACATGAAATTCCAAAAAAGTCAAGAAAACTTTCTTCCTAAAATGTACTTGAAAAAATTAAAAGTCATTCATACCAAGGCTTTATAAACTATGCAACAAAAATATATAATTAACAAATATATATCACAATGTAACATTCAGAATTGCTATATATGCAAGCCAAATGGACCATATATACAGTAGATATTTTATACTATAAAACTATTGTTATTACTTATATTCTAGTATGTGTTAGATTATGTTTGTAAATGTAGGTTAGGCTAGTTTGTTTTGTTTCAGTTAACATTAACTAACAATAATGATGTCAATGGGTTTAGAGACAGTAGTGATCATTATTGATATTAATATTTGTAAATGATGGTATTACGTGTTTACTACTCTTTTTTATTTCAATAAAAATTTTTTTTTTTTTTTTTTTATATATAACATCAATATTTTGTATACAGACATGTATTATATATTCGTCATGGTGGCTTGCACGTCAGCGATCTTGTAGGTCTTAGTGCAGGTCTCCATAGATCAATCACCATGTATACTTATAATAATGCATAAACTGTCTTATTATGTACGTAATTGATCTGAAATATAATGTATCTATCTATCTATCTATCTATCTATCTATCTATCTATCTATCTATCTATCTTGAACTCGCCAAGAAATGAGAAGCACAAAACGTGCAGTCATCTCACGGCGCCAGGATAACACAAGCTACAGCGAAGGTCGATGACGTCATCGGATTGATATGTCCATCACGTGACATATTGCCTAGCAATATGTCCATCGAACCATCACAAATAGATGTCGAACACGTGGAGCGCTCGGAAATTCCGTCGTATATTTGATTGAAATTCTGACCCCAAAAGAAACATAGAGAGCGCTCCTTATAGAACAACAGCAGCAACGACAGAAGGAGTTACGAGGTTTTGAGAACAACTGGGTCCGGAGAATTAGAGGAACAGAGAGGATGGATAGAAGGAGATGGAATGATGCGAGGGAAGAGGTCGGTCTGCAGCAGAGCTCAACTGGAAGCTAAATAATACGTCGGATGATGTGGGTAGACCACTTGATGAGAGTGGAGGCGGGCAGACTATGCGGAAAAGAGCCGAGGCGGAGAAACATTAAGACGACAGGAAAAGCCCACAGCGGAGACGGGTGGAGTGCGCGAAGAGGGATTTGAGAAAGACGGGGGAAGATGACAGGTGTAAAGAGGGGGCTGTGCATACGGAGCCGTGGATAGCAACAACAGCAAGAACACGGGAGGATTCAAACCTGGGGAAGAACAGAACAAAATTAGTAAGGCCGAGACACCGTTACAATGATCAACCGAGAAACGTCCGCCAGGTGGTTAGGTCACTGCGAAGTGATCGAGTTGGTCATTTGCTTCGTCGGGCATCATCGATATGTCTAGCGTAAACACCTCTAGTAATTCGAGGCAATATTTTACGATATCCGGACATTGCATGTGTGCGAAGTGGGGCGGAAAGAGAGAATGACATTAGGTACATGAAGGCGGCCAATTTACGCTACGGAACCGTACGCACCAACACAATCTCGGATGTTCGAACGGCTGATTACGGACTATTCAGTAGATTTGCTGGAATTATTGACTCCGAGGGCGCATTAGCCCGATATTGCATGCGAATGTGTATTTCGACTCTAGGAACATGGAGAGGATCTAGGTTCTGTGAAATAACGAGTGTGTGTTTGGGGGGTGCACGTGCGTGTGTGCATGCGCACGGTACAATGCACATGCGGTGTCCACTGTTAGGTCTAGTAACACAAGCACACATACTGGTGTGTTCTTACGTAATTTATTCAATGCGAGTCAACATCGCTACGCGTCGATTCTTGAGTATTTTTGTAGCTAGACCGCATTAAAACCAACACAAACTTACACGACTGATTAGTACAAACGCAACATAGTTCGGATCGAATAATCGTCTATAGAATGCGAGATTCTACCCAAGTGTGTTTGCCGATTCTGCTCGTATTGCAAATTTACTGTAGCGCAAAGTTTCCTTATTTGTTTGCTTTGATCAAATCACAGTGGTTGATTGAAACAGCCAGCCTGAAGATTCATCACTGTTGCAACCGCAATCGTGTTCATCATATTCATAGTATAAAACTGCAACATAAATTATCTATCGTTAACGTTTCCACCAGTTTCACCACCGTTGTGTGATGTTAGAATAGATAATGTTACCATATAACACAATTTCACGACAAAAACATTCAGATTGTGTACCTTTAACAGCTTATACGATAATCATAGGTCTGTCCAACTTAGACGTGAATGTTGAGGGATGTTGCTTGTCAGTCTCACTAGGTGGCGAACCAGTTCCTTCTTCCGAGTCGCGTTTTCTGGTGAATTCGGGTAATGTAGGCTTGAATAAAGACGTATCCATCTTCACACATTGCGTTGTCTTCGAGTGCATTTCGTGCTATTTATTCTGTAGATGGCCAATTATCATCACACAATAAGATACCTCGCTTAGGAGATTCCATTGTGGAACTTGTTATTGATGCGACGGTGGCGCCTCCAAGCGAATGGAAACTGTTTCATTTTGAACACAGAACAAAATTATTACTAATTTCCAAGGAACAACAATGTTCTACTACGTACAGACAACGGTATACATTCGTCATAAAATATGATATAGATAAAATAAATGCCTGTTATGAATGCATGGCTGTCTAATTCTGCACGTTAATTATGACGACAATGTGCTACAATATCTTACAAAGTCAACTTCGTTTACGGTGGAAAAGTTTATCATTGGAACATGTATTAATAACACGGTTAACCAAATCATTCAGAATTTTAAAAATTTACACCAAAACCGACTGTTCGGCACAGAATAACGTGGTTCACACCTAGTAAGAAGTGGCGGCTCCATCCAGTGGACTCTGGCGTCACTTCCATTTCTATCAATATTCCGGGCAATTAATAGAAATGCTCTTCCATTAAATCAACATAGGAACGGTCACAAATTGCACCAAACCACGTTGCAATATAACGCATACAATAAAGTTATTAATGCAATAATTTAATAACGCCCCTGAGACTGATGTAATGTAATATTTCCTACAGGAAATAACATGCGTATAACCCAAGCAAGCAGCAACCATTACAATTACTCTGACAACATGCCAACATTCATATGCAACGGATATGCAATGAATGGTCATTGTAGTTGTTAACCGAGTATTTATGTTAATCGTCCGGATATAGATAAAACTGACAGAAATAAAAGTACGCCAACCACCAGACAAAGAATATTAAACAAATATATAAAATGCTGAGATTATGAGTAAATGAGCCTGTCACAATTTGGAGTCAATTGTAAATTAGTTACCCTGATATGTTTGGTACAACAAAAAGCAAACACGATCATCAACAGTTGTTTATCTAGCGTTATGCAACGTTGGTAATTAAAAAGTAAACCAGCCGATTTTCTTTGTTTTTTCTATTTTACATATTTTTGTTAACTTAATTATCTTCGCTGATATTTTTTAGTACAAAGCTGTCCCCAATTTAATTCTCAGCTCGTCACAATTCAGAATCCTTTCACAAAAAATCAAACCCATCTCATATCCACTAATACATGGCAGATGGTTTGTTCAAATGTGTCATTTAGTTACATACATCATCGGACAAACTAGTAAATTAGTTTTCAATGTAAAAGTGGCATTGCCTCTAAACTATGGCATGAGGTTGTTCACATTTTTGCAAGTTACCCAAAGTAACGATCACAGTGAATTGTGTCAATAATTTTAACAAAGTATCCATTCTTGTTAAGCCAACTGCCCATATTACTTTAAATAGTCAAGTACTAAATATCTGAACGACAAAGAACCCGATTTGTGACGGGGTAAGTAAATTGAGGATAGAGCTTTTGAATTTATGATTAGCCACAATTTTGAGAGGAGTCTGCTCTAGCAGGTAGAAGTATTACGTAAAGTGCGAGTGTAGAAAAGTGTTTCAACATTCTTATGCGACTCCCACAAATTACACTCAACATAACATCACAGGTTGGAGAAAACTTAAACAACAGATACTCCGCAACACAACTGTCCGTAAATCCTTTGCCTTGTGTCCAAATGTTCCGATACATTGGTCAGATCAGAAAAATTAATGGTTTGATACCTAACGTGTTATTACTCTTGATCCTCATCAACAAATGTACCTCACCTACAGGCTTCATTTGAAACAAGTAAAGCACTAACACTTGTGTTAAAATATATACACATTAAATGCAGGATATAACATAACCAGTGTCAAATAAGAGCCTACTCAAAACATTGTCCGTCAGGAAATGCAAAACGTATGCCATTTTTATGAGAACTGATACTCTTAACAAAACAACAACAGTTTAAAATGTGAAATATCCTTGTGCTGTGTTTATGATGGTTAAATCTAGTGTGTAGCCAATATACCAGGCAGTGTTCATATCCTGAATGTAATGATCATTTCAACATTGATACAATCCTAAAACCACAAGTTACACATTTTAAATTTGAACATTTGAACTACATTGTTCAGAAAGCAGCGATTTAAAATAATAACAGTTGTACCTTTAGTCAAACGTGGCACTTGACCACGACCTCAGCACCATCAGTTGTCAAACCTTAAATACACATTACAAGAAAGATCCAAGAGCATTTTGTGAATACTGTATCAATGGGCGCTCTCTGTGGAGGGATTTGTGCCTGACGTATACAAGCACACCCTAATATCAACGTCTGCAGGGTCAAGTTAATAAGAACACCGGGAACGTCATGTTTGATTGAGCCAGTCTTCACACAACCAACGGAGGGAGAAGTGACCACGTTTGCAGTCGGAGAAGCTCCACGGTGCTCTCCATTGAAGGCGCCACCCACTTATGGCACTCCATGTTATTGCTATGTCTACATTTCCCTTCTGTTTCAAAGAGTCCTCACTCTGGCCCTGTGCACAGGTCTCTCAGACCAATGATTATTCTATCAGAGATTGCAGCAGTCGGTCACTTTTTGAAGGTGGACGGATCAGCTGGGAAGTTCTGCAGGTTCATTGGAGAACAGACGAAATCTGTCGCTTGTCACATGGGTTCGGTTCCCTAGTTACTGTACATAACACTGGTGATCGAAAGGTCGCACAAAGGGTCCAGTGCACAGGGTGATGAAACAGTAATTACCTACGGACGTCGCTCCAATTCATCCTTTTGACATCTTGCTTCCTTCAAAGGCCTCATGAGCATAAAATGCTGCAAGAAAATAACATACTATTTAGTGGTCTGGTAATAATGAAAACATTAAAACTATCTGATAAATTTTGAAAAAACTGGGTAGGTGTATTGTAAAGAATTTATGATTTTCACAAAACATTTTAAAAACATAATCGATTGGATTCAGTCCATTTGCCAACGATGTCCACCAACCATATTTAAAGATCTGTTATACACACTGACCCTGTGTGCACTACTGTACATGTGTGTGTGTGCTAGTGTGTATGTAATAGACCATAGTTTTTATAGTAGATGCTAAATATTACATACCTATGTATATAATAAAATCCACTGTTTCAAAGCAATGCGGGAATACTGTTTCAATGAGAGTCGTCAAATGATTGTGTTGGTGAAGAGAATTTTATCGCAATGAAGGTTAATACAAAAGTGTAAATCAGTAGCTAGGATTCATTTAGAATATTGTGCACAAGCTTCAATGCCATAATCGGAAGACACAGATAGGATAGAGAGAATGCAGTGTTTCTTAGCAGATAAATAATTCACAAGTAGAATGTGCTGCTCCCTAGTATGTAAGTTAACAAACAAAATGTGGTTCCCGTACGGCCACACCAATTTGATTGTTAGGATTACGGATTTTTGAGACATTTTTGTTAGGGAGGAGGGGAAATTAAAAAATCATTGCAAGAGAAATGTGTTTTGTGTAAATACATGAATTGTCATATGAGCCACAGTACACTGCTAAACAAATTATTTAGCCTTGTATCAAAACTTAGTAAACACATACTTTTATGAAAGTTTAATAAAAGATGAGACTATTAGAATAACAAGTACTGATAACAAGACTTGGGAGATGCCATTATGGTGTATTAACATTACTGCCATAAACGTGTAGATTAGAGGCAGGATACATCTTGCTGTGATAATATTAATTTGACTGGCACAATTAGGATTTGACTGTCGTACCTCCAAATATAACTACATTATTCTATTCCGAAGTAATGCAATGCCAAGCTGAAATTGAAGAGAGTGTCTACAACCCGTTTTCCCAGCGTGTTAACTTATTGGCCAAAATCTGATGTTCAGATGTTTGCATGAAGACAGAATGAGTAGCGCGTTAAACGTGCGCACGTTACTGGTTTCGCCTGTGTTGCGAGTTGGCAGTTTAGTTTCTTTATTGCTATTTTGTATCGTGTCTAAAATGTCAGCCTTCGGGTTGCCTTTTCGCTTCATTTCGGTGGCATTAACGTTGTTATTGTTCAAGAAAATAAACGTGTTAAATGTTGAATGGCTCACGTAGCATCCGCAAGGATGCTCGCTGTCATTTCAACAACAATCCGCACATTCGACGCCAACACATACTTTCGATATCAGAGCGGCCTCGCTACAAACACGGGAAATGACATTGTTGCTCGTGTCGGACAATTAAATTTGTTTACTTCCTTTTGGGAAGCAACGCTAAACTTCAATTTCTTGATACAAAACCACACTGCAGCGTCTGGTTCAGCCATGGTTTAGGTCAATTAATGACAAGTTGGACTTTCGCGGATTTGTTGGATCATAGACCGAAGATGCGTGACTACCATTGAAACAGTGTTTAACATTCAATGTTCGGTATGATGCGTATATGCTTGATGAATCGATACAAAATCATTGGTTTGGCATTTCGATCAGAAATAAATAAAGGTTCAAAATTGCAATATTTATTTCCGTTTTGTCAAAAACAACGTTGACGGGTTCGTGATCCAAATAATCTAACTGGTGTAGCCTACCAAATAAATATTACACACGTAGAATGTTGTGCCCTCCGGCAGACAAGCATGACACAATAAATGTGGTACCGCTTAGAATTTCAAATACCACTCGGTACCGTATAATATTAGATTTAACTCTAACATTACAATAACACATCTGTGTAATTCCCCAACACGTGCATCATCATGTCCAAACAGTTACCAAAGACGTTCTATAAATTGTTATTTTTGGATTTATGTCAACAGTATTACTCGAAATCGACTACAGATGTGTGGCCATTATTTGGTGTTAAAATATTGAACCTCACTATGAGGTCACAACAATAATAGAATTACCTTGCAACTACGATCACGCCAGGACTGCCCAAACTTTCTGTAATGTTAAAAAGTAGGAAATCAGTCCTTCTAATATTACCTCACAATTCAGGTCACTCTGCCCTAGTGCCCTATTTAAATTAAAATAGTATGAATATTTATGTCAAAGTGATACAAATATTCATATTGTGATACAGAACGTGATGTTTGACCCACCCTTGTAGAAGACGGCGTAGAAAGTGACTTTGGGTACGAGTGCCTTCACTCTTTCTATGACAGTGGCCTGTTCAGCCAACTCTGCCTTCACATTCCAGATCTGAATGACGTCGTCGCGGTCACGAATGCTCACACTCAGACCCCCGATCTCATCACCTGCAAGGACACACCAGGACAGATAATAAAACTATCTCTGTAGGTGCGAGAGAGCCGATGTAATGGATGGAGTCAGAGAGTAGTCCTCCTCCACAAGCAGGTAACAACCGGGACAGTGCCAAGAGAAGGCACTGGTTCTAAGGTGGTTGATCATAATGTATGTTCGTATTAAACATTCTGACTGCCTGAAAAATAAATCTAATAACCTGTGTAATTATTAGTAGGAAATATTATCAAAGTAACAAAAAGAAGAAAAAAACACAAACTATAAATTTGCTACTTCTGGCATGGCAGCACAGTTTATGGGGTGACAAGGTAAAAGGGTCAGGTCAGTTGGTCACTGTGCTCATGTGTGCTTACCTTTGTATGTATACACATTAGGCACACGCATACCAATAAAACATAATACCTTTTGTAGGAGACACCATAAAATAATGTTTATTATGATAACAAACGTTTTTATTGCTGTAAAAATTGAGAAATTACAAGTTTGCTAAACTGGATGAGAAGAATGGTGGAAATGAAAGAAGTAGCTAAATGGAGAAGAGAGGGACGGAGGCTAGAGGTCCGTGTGAAAGAAAGTTTTAAGAAGCTGGTAAAGAGTTGGTTTGTATGCTGGTTATGTGAAATGAGTGGAAGGGAACAACTAACAAAGAGATCGGATGTCTTCAGGGTGGAGCGTAGACTGATTGATTGATTGATAATTTTATTTCTACTCGGTGACATACTTAGTTTTCACTATTTTCGATGGCCGAGCCATTCATACACCATTTACATTAATCATACAACACATGTTGATATATGTACAAAGGATACAAGTTAAATGAGATTACAATAAATAAATAAATAATAATAATAAATAGAATGCATGAAATAAAAAAGATAAAGTAGTCATAACATACATGAAACAGATAAAAACAAACTACATTTAAAATGATAGTGTAGCACTCAGATATTTGCGTATGGTCTTTTTGAAGGTTGGAACAGACTGGCTGTTTTGAATTTCAATTGGTAGTTTATTCCATAATTTCAAACCGGACACATTGAAACTGCGTTGATAGTAGGCAGTTCTGGCTTTGAGTGAGTTCAGTTGAGAGGCATTTCTGGTATTGTAGGAATGACTATTTGATGTAAACATATCACACAAATATTGTGGTGCTAGACCATTTACACACTTGTACATAAGTACACATTTATTAAAACCCCTTCTTTGCTGTAGTGATAACTAGCCTAGTGTTTTAAACATAATGTTTCTATTTTGTGTAGGACTAGACCCAGATATGAGTCTAGCAGCTCTAGTCTGTAGTTTCTGTAATCTAGTTTTGGTTGATGCTGAGGCTGAATCATAGATTACATCTCCATAATCGAAGTGTGGTTGAACTATTGTGTTATATAATTGCATGGGAATGTCGATTGATACTATTTTATGAAGAGATCTTAGGATTCCTGCTGTGGATGAAATTTTAGGAATCGTGCTGTTAATGTAGTCGTCCCATTTTAGGTTTGAGTCGATATACATACCAAGGTACTAGGCTACCGATACATGTTTAAGTGGTTCATTGTTGATATGAATTCTAACATCAGCCATCTTGGCAAATGACCGATGAGTGCCAATTAGCATAAATTGACATTTCTGTACATTAATACTAAGTTTGTTAATATCAAAATACTGTTTGACTTTGCATAAATCACTGTTGATATTGGATTCTAATTGAGCCGAACACCCTGGTTTTGCAGCTGAATCAATTTCAGTGTCGTCTGCAAACATGTTTATACTGCAGGATTCGGTGACTGTAGGCAGATCATTTAGGTATAGCAGAAACAACAGGGGGCCCAAGATTGACCCTTGGGGCACCCCAATATTGACAGGTGAAGAGGAAGTCCACAACTGAGCTGAGAGAAATGTGTGAAGTGAGATTTGGCAAGGAGGGGGGGAGGTAGTCAGAGGTGGGTGAGGGAGACAGAAAAAACGTGATTATTGATGGAAGTATGAAATTGTACTGTTATAATTTGCACCTTACCTTCTGCGACGCAGTTGTCGAACTGCTCTCCAATTGCCGCCAGCAGCAATTCCTTCCACACCACACTCTAGAACACAACACACTCTAGAACACAACACGCACCAGTTCCACACCACACTCTAGAACACAACACGCACCAGTTCCACACCACACTCTAGAACACAACACGCACCAGTTCCAGCACGCCACACTCTAGAACACAACACGCACCAGTTCCACACCACACTCTAGAACACAACACGCACCAGTTCCACACCACACTCTAGAACACAACACGCACCAGTTCCACACCACACTCTAGAACACAACACGCACCAGTTCCACACCACACTCTAGAACACAACACGCACCAGTTCCAGCACACTACACTCTAGAACACACCACGCACCAGTTCCACACCACACTCTAGAACACAACACGCACCAGTTCCAGCACATCACACTCTAGAACACAACACGCACCAGTTCCAGCACACCACACTCTAGAACACAACACGCACCAGTTCCACACCACACTCTAGAACACAACACGCACCAGTTCCACACCACACTCAAGAACACAACACGCACCAGTTCCACACCACACTCTAGTACATAACACGCACCAGTTCCACACCACACTATAGAACACAACACGCACCAGTTCCACACCACACTCTAGAACACAACACGCACCAGTTCCAGCACACCACACTCTAGAACACAACACGCACCAGTTCCACACCACACTCTAGAACACAACACGCACCAGTTTCACACCACACTCTAGAACACAACACGCACCAGTTCCACACCACACTCTAGAACACAACACGCACCAGTTCCAGCACACTACACTCTAGAACACAACACGCACCAGTTCCACACCACACTCTAGAACACAACACACACCAGTTCCAGCACACAACATTGTGACAACAACATCTCAAACGTCAGTTAACGTTAACTGTTGCAAGTATTTGCTTCGTCAAATCTAAAAAAGGGGTTTACAATTAATGTTGTGGTTTCCATTACAAGTGAATTGTTGTATTGCATCATATTAAGAAATTAACACAGATTATCTGTACAAATCAATTACATAAGTTTACAGTGATGTGTTACAACCATCGCTGGAACAACAAACCCATTATCACCATTACAGTACCTTCAACTCATGGCACCACCTGGGGAGTGCATGGCAACTCAATTTGTCCACTGAAATTAAATAACTCTAAATAACCACCTTTGTGCTTTTTTCATATTATGTGGTTTGCACACCAATGGCTGCTTACAATGACAAATAGAACGGTGGCGAACTGATGTTTGACTATCATATTAAGATGCACCTGCATGACAGAACCACCCAGGCTGCCTCCATTGTTGAGGACTACACACGTAGGTAAGTACTCATCTCAGTACTCACGGTGTCTTTCTTGAGACACTTGAACCGCCAGTTGCCTCCTCGACTGTTGCATTCATCTTCCCTACAAAATGACAGCAGTCTTAAAACTTTTGCCTTAGTCTTGTTCTTGCTAAAAGCAATTTTGATTCCCCCAACAAATGATGGCAAAATAAGAATGTTTTCAGTTGTTGTTACTGTTCAATCGTTTTTTCTTGGCATTGCCAGATGAGCATACATGTGTACATGCAGTAATATACAGTTGAGGTAATGTGGGTGCATATTTTGAGAACGATTCTCACCCAAACTGGCACTCTCTGGCTGTTAACAATACTGTTTGCAGAATCGGAATGATGTGATCTATAAATTAAATTCCAAATAAATTTTCAAAAATCAATTCGGATTCCAGAATTGGTATTTTGGGACAATTCCAATTATGGAACGGAACTGACCCCATGCCTGCCAAGTAGTGCACGGCTCGAAATTCTGCTTGTCCATTAGCCCGAGACAACTGGATTTGCTACTGAACAAGTTCAGTTGCTACTACTTGGTGTCTGTGGACAACCTAGCTATTTACAGCCAGGACAACTAGAAAATGAGTACTAAGTTGGCCGTTCTCTAAAACATCTGTCATACAGTAAATTTCTTCAGTAAATGTTGTCTCTAATGACGTTAAGCAAACACAAAATAAACCGCAAGAAATACAGCTGTCACCGTATGCCATTTTGAAAATGAAAGCTGTAGTCACCATGATGAGGCGCCACTGTTTGCCGCTGAATCAGCGTACATTAGCACAACTATGTCTGTGGCATGTAGTCTGTAGACTTTGATACATAAGAGAATTTCTGCTTTTTATTTTTTATTGGGTGAAGTTGTCTGAATAAATTAGCATTCATTCTATGGGAATCTAAGGAGGGTTTTTGTCAAGAGGACCAGGTTAAGTTATGTGGCAATAGTGCTCGTTAATGAATAACGCCGTCGCCGGTAGGTAAACAGCCCGTTTTGGGGCACAACATTTCAGCATCGAAGTCCCATAAACAGATTAGCACATCGACAGTGTTAACGATATGTATGACAGCAAAACAGTGACGGTCAACTAGTGTCTTTTGGCGATAATAAACGGTAGCTTTAAAGTATTCGTGCGGACGTTTACGAATCGCCGTAGCATTATTCATAGTTCGTGGAAAATCCGCCAAGCATCTTGTGGACAGATCAGCAACTACCTCACACGTAGCAGACAGATCAGCAACCTAGACCTATTACTGTAAAACTAGCGCCACTGGTCCTCACGCGCCAGGGGGCGCTGCTGCTGATTACGTCAGTGACAGCCAGCAGTACTCCCTGGCTGATCGCTTTGCGAAACTCTGAATTTAAGCTCAGTCGATGAAATCGCTCACGACATCAGTGGAACTCGGCAGGTCAGGTGGTCATAATAAAACTAATTTCAACCAACCGTGGCTCATGTTACATGCAATGTTTAGGAAGTAGAAGCAATTATTCGAATACACAATACCGCTCAGCCTCAGCTGCTCGTGCTAATGGGCGAACGGGTCATTATATGTTGGGATTCCCAGAAGTCGTTTATTTCAAATTTGGGCGGGTACTTGCGCTGTTCTCACGGGTGATGCAGTCGCGACTGGCAAAGTCAATTACTAGTTTGACTCGGCTAACTTCCACACTTCACGTAGTAGATCTGCCAGGGCTAGTTTTGCATGGCAAACAGCCCTGGCTTGCGAGGATGACGCCACTAGTTTCACAGTAATAAGTGGTGTGTACATGGCCATGGCTGCATGTGTATTTGTTATCATCATTCATGGTGGCCTGCAATAACATTATCAAGTACATGCATTTTGTAACTTGTTATTTTCAGAATTGCAAGTTTGAGCCACCATATCCATGCCAAAATAATATCAATGTGTCCTCAGAATGGATAAAATACAACCATATTTCAAAAATAAATGTTTTGCAAAATACATTTCCTATTACCCAGGTAGTCATTCAATTTCAGATAAGAGAAGAAGACTGTTGAACTCTACTGATTCCACCTGACAATGTCCTTGGGGGTGCATTGCCCTGAAAAGTAGTGGGAATGGGGGTTGTTTGTCAAGTCAGTGTCCATTTTGCTGAAAGGTGACGAGACAGTGGCACCAACTTTGAGAAACTTGGTTGTTCATGCTGTATGACTGATTTGTCTGCCTATTCTAGGCAAACTAAACAGGTGTTTTTAAACGTAACCATAACATTATTTTCATAGAATATTTTGTTTGCCAAGGCAAAACATGTGAAATCAAAGTACATTTTGTGGTCAAATAATTGTGAAACCTTTTTTGTGTCATGGCAATGGATGTTTTCTGTATGAAACACTAATTTTCTGGTCATTACAATTGTCATATTGATAGAAATGATAGTAACTCAAGGGTAGAACTACCCACTAGTCCGCTAGTCCATACACTAGTAAAGATTACGGCGGACTAGTAAACCCGGCCTACCAACTAGTCCGGCTGTCTAGTAAAAATCAGCGTGTTGCGTGGCGCCACCAACCGTACAATTGACAAAGTAAATCTTCACCTAATGTGAATCGACAGTGAAACGGTACTTTTGATTGGTTGTTGTGTGACATAGAAATCTGAAACGACCGTTTTGTTTGGCTTAGCGTATCATGTAGAGGGGTACCGGCTAATGAGCGCAATTGGCGTCCATTTTCGCGTCTATTTTCTAATCTATTTTCAAATGCGCGGATTTCGAATACGGTTGACATCTTCAGTTCTACATCAATTATTTTGTTAATTCATTACTAATTATTTTGTTACGTTTACGCACGAAGCATCGTTATTTAACTGGGGTTGCAAAACCAGAAGTTAAATGCAAGGTGGAAAAGCGAGAACGGGACACGCTGTACGACCAGCAGAAACGACAGCGTGGCTATTTGAAGGTTTGTTGACCATTCAGCTGAGTTCACCAGACATCGCTGCATTTGAACCGAAGGAGGCAATCGAGCTGTGGAGTGCTGGTGAAGCCCGGAGGCCAGACACTCAGCCGCTTAGGCCAAGGCCCGACTGTAGTAGTTACACTGACAGCAGTGACACCGACTGTGATGACAGTAGTGCCTCCGACTCTGAGTGACACTGACTGACTGACAGGCAGTGTTAACGCCAGGCCTAGATGACACTGTGGTTTTTTGTGTTTTAAATACATTTGTTGTGACCTAAATTTGTGCTGTTTTTTATTTGCAGGACTAGTAAACTTTTTGGCGGACTAGTAAACTTTTGTCTTTACTAGTCCTGCTGTCAAGTAAAATAAATGCTGAAGTTCTACCCTGGCTGTAGTTCAACACAAATAAGTGTTTATTGTTTGTCTTCACACCACCTATTCCCTGTCTCCAACTGTCCATGTGTTCCAGCACTGTCATGATCTAAACAACCAATTATGTAAAGACTTGTATTGAAATAACCCAATATAGCTATCTCTCTCCCTGGGCTGCTTCCAGTAAAAACACACTGGAACCTCAAACATTATGTCATAATTCCATCATAATACAGCATATGGCAGCACTGTTGTTCTCTGCTAAACATAAAAGTATAGCATGCATGGCCTTTGATAGGGTTATCAGCACACACTATTCAACTATAAATACTGTATATGACTGGAAATACTAGTGTACATTGGCTGTGGGACAAGTGTATTGTTGTAAGGACAAGTGAACTTTTGGTTCTACTTGTCCGCTGAACAAGTCCTGTAGCGTACTAGAAAGACGGCATACCGCATGGCATGCCTCTAGCATTAGCAGGTGGAGAAACCAACTGATCAGGTGCAGGTGGTATTGGGTCAGAGAACAGTAACAAGAGACGAGACGGTCAAAGTAACAGCACAGATTCCTGCCTGCATCTGCTGAGTGTAACATAAGTCTAGGTAGTTCCAAACTGGGGCTGCCATAAACATGTAGATTATACGCTGACTGCAGCACTATAAATTAAGTTTTGTCATTGTTATGTTGATGTATCAACATCCTGGCTCTAATCTCGTCGGTGCACTAGACCAGTAGCTCTACATAATGGTCTACTCTCTTGGCACTGACGCTCTCTTGTGCCAGTGCAATCTGTCCAACTTGTCTTCACCATTTTGTTTTACACACGTAATAGTATTCTTTACACACGTAATTGGAGTAACTGAATATGATTAGCACCAAATTTGGAGGTACCTATATTCACAGGCCCAATAGACCAGAATGGTAAAGCATCATATCTTGAACAGGAACATGCGGGAATTATTACCAGAACAAGGGACAGCTAATGATTAAGGCTAGACTAATTTTTGTTGAAACAATACACTAAGATATTTTAGAAAAGAAGAGTTTTGAACAATTTAAACGTGTCTCAACAGTCTGTTCTAGATGTTGGTCAAGGTATCTGAACAGACAACAGAATAAGTTTTTTAAGATCATGGAGATTTTTTAAAATGCAAAAAGCTACTTGTGTGTCACGGAGGATACTATCTGTGTGACACACCACCGAAGGTGTCCCAGTGGCGCGTCCTGGTGCCAATCATTGTCAGTATACAAGATCGTTGTTAAGGAACGAAACTGATTTTAAAGAGCAAAATTGGGGTTATAAGGTGATAAGTAGGGAAGAACAACGGTCCCCAACTGTTTCCTCTGCTCCTAGACTTAATAATAATATATTTTATTTGGTATAGCGCCACATCCAGTATTGTTCGTGGCGCTTCACAACATATTAAAATACATAAAAATGGTAGAATTGCAATAAATATGTATTTGTATATTAATTTAAAATAAATATTAGAGGTAAAGAATAAAAAAAAAAACATACATATTGAATAATATAGAATTTATAAATAAAGAAGTAAATAAATAGCAGTTATTCATCAAAATTAAATAATATTAATAATAATCAATCTAGCACACAATAACTATACAAAAATAATACTAATAAATAAATATATATATATATATCCATAATAATAAATAATTTAGTAAAACATTTCCATACGTGGAGGATTAATGAATAATCATTATATACTTAACACTCCTCTCACACTGGTCCATGCCTCATCCTGAGACCACATGGTCTTGCCTTTGCCAAGTCCCTAAGCCCCTCCTATACCTTCTTGATTTGGGGTACTTGCCTTACAGCCACATGTCCTGCCCCTCCCACTCCAAACATTCCTTTTTCAAATACATCCATTCCATTCCACCTTCCACAGAATTGAAGGAACCCCATGCCTTCATTGCCTTCCTGCCACCTTCCCCTCCACACCCCTCCATGACCCCTCCATTTCCTCCCTTTCACCCACCTACACTGCCACCCCCTCAAGCGGTTCACATTTGTCTTCCTCCTGTGCCAGTCCCTTTGATTCTCCCACACTGGTCTCATTTGCACATTCCAGTCCTCCTCCCACCCCCACTCCCTCACCACACTGGTCTCTGCCACGGTCCCTGCCTCCCCACCCCCTTCACCACACTGGTCTCATGCTTTGCCATGGTCACCACACCCTAAGCTCCCCACCCACCCACCCCACCATTCCCCCTTGGTCGGTGTCCATTTGCTGCCACCGTCCCTGCCCCCCTCCCTCCCCATCCTCCTCACCACACTGGTCTGCCACCCAGCCCTCCCCACCCCGCAAGCCCCTCCTCACCCCTCCCCACCCCCGTAAGCTTTGCTGCTGTCCCTAAGCTAGTGCTGGTTCAATACCTGATTTCTTCAAGATCGATCGATACCAGAATTATGTTCGATACTCAATACTTACATTGTAAGTCTAATTCATATAAGGTATAATTCCTGATAGAAGCATATTATCAAATAGAAGCACACACCCTTTTCCATTAGGGAAACATGCTTGAAAACATAGGTGTTTCATGAATGAGTGCTTGTTAATGTCATAGATGGCAATTTTTTTGCAATACTGCTGCTGCCGCCACCTTGCAGAAACTTGTTAGGTCATTCATAATGAGTGTGTGTCTAGCTGCAAGGTGTTGCGTTCTTGTCATGTGTTGATATTAGGTAGTTATGCTGAATATATGCGTTGTTGATACGCGTTGGCTGATGCCAGTTTTGAGATAATAATAGACGTGCACCCAAGTCTTCGCTACCAAGCACCGAACGATACGATCTATTCATTTTTCAACTTGACCATCGACATTGACATACTGACTGATAATTATTCATGCAAAAACGATTATTATGCAGTTATCACTTATTTCAATAAACAAATTATATTTGTAATTGTCTAATTCTGATTAAGTACTAAAGTAAATGTTGTTATAACAACGTCTAGGCAATTGTAATAAAATACTTAGTAATAAAATATTGAAATTTAATTAATAATTGTACTACACCCTAACACTATTTACAAATAGCAGTTTACGTGACTGTTAGGAAAATATTATAAAATACAGATTGGGATGTTATTATACACATTAGATAAGCCTGGCTGTTCCAGTCATCACAACAAATAATTTATTACATTAAAAAAACTAATTCGACTATATATATATATATTAAACAAATCTTTGTACAAATAAACTGCTGGCATGTTTTTAATTCAAAGGGAAAATATATGTATTATGATTGCAATTAAAAAATTAAATCCACCAAAACAGTGGCGCCACCAAACACCAAACAGCAAAAGATAGTGCCACCGAATGAAGCCTGGGTAATCGAGGCTATTTTGTTGCGTTTGAATAATTACTTTTAATATTAACTTTTTGAAACTAGATTAACAAATATTAATGCATGCTTTTAACCCATTTACACTTAAGCTTGTGCAGAGGATATACAGCCAGTTCCTGACCATAAACAAAATAATTTTGTCAGCATAAGAAAATTACAGGTCTATTTAAAATGGACGTAACTTTATTATTTCCCATTGCACTTTTAAATGTGATATCAATAGAAAGCAGATTAAAACAAACTATCTAGTTACATTGGCCAATTTGACGTTTAGTAGCAATGTGGTCCAACATTGCTACTAAACGGCAAAACATTTTCCAAAACATTTTTGTCACAAATGCGAGTTGACTTGTGACTCTTCATGAGCAAGTTGATTTTATTTTATACACGATTCTTTCCAGAAAACAAAGGCATAACAATTGTATACGTATCTTGGATAATAACCTTGTTATGTATAATTGTATTATAATACCACCATGCGAATCAATTAAAATGCAACATGTCGTGCCACGGAGCAGAATTATGCAAATTTGTGAAATATATTATGTCAACCTTCTCATTTTGTGGCTCGTTTCTTAAACTAACCAACCAGTAAACTAAACTGATGAATTTGGTCAACATCGCAATATAAATTTATTTTTTAATTAGCTACCATCGTTGAAAGTAACATTAAGTTTGTGGCTGCCAAAACTGCGTCATGCACGACCTGCGGCCGGGAAAAAATAGGTGCCGTTCACTCCATTTTGAAGACGTTGGCTTCAGAATACATTTTCAAAATATTGCATCAGTTAGCATGTCAGGCCAGCACTACTATAAGCCCCTCCCCACCCCTGTGCCCTCCTTATCAGACTGGTCTCCACCCCTGCCCCGGTTCCTAAACCCCAAAACCCTATATCCCTCAGCAGGCATGCCTCCTGCTCCACCCCTTGTCTACACCAGTACTCCCCCCTGCATCCCCCACACCCCCCTCACCAAACAGGTCTCCTGTACTACCCCCTGCACCCTCCACACCAGACAGGTCTCCTGTACTGCCCCCCACACCAGACAGGTCTCCTGTACTGCCCCCCCCTGCCCCCCCCTGAACCCCCACACCAGACTGGACTGGTCTCCTGTACTGACCCCCCCATACCAGACAGGTCTCCTGTACTGTCCCCCCTGCACCTCCCACACTTCCCTCACCAGGCAGGTCTCCTGTACTGCCCCCCCCCAGCACCCCCCACACCTCCCTCACCAGACAGGTCTCCTGTACTGACCCCCCCGCACCAGACAGGTCTCCTGTACTGCCCTGCCCCCCTGCACCCCCTACACCAGACAGGTCTCCTGTACCTCCTCCCTGCACCCCCACACCTCCCTCACCAGACAGGTCTCCTGGTGTAGCGCATCAAGTGGTAGCTGTAGCGGGAACTCAACTCTGTCACATCTGGGATGTTGTTGTAGACACTCCAGAAGCCCTGCAACAACACGGACCGTAGTAGAGCCACCAACTACAAGCTACGGAGAGTCGCCACAGACAGGCAGTATTTTGTATACATTATTTTGCATAATAATTCAGTCATGGGGTCAATTCCATGGATCAATTCCATTTTATTAATTCAAATTCTATTAAATTCCAAAAAACAATTCCAATTACAAAAAATCCTAAGGAAAATTAAATTCCAATTTGTTTTAACAGTTTTATTTGTACCTGAAAACATGTGTGCACAATCAAATTTAATATATATTTAATATAATATATGGAAGATTACAAATCACCATTTTTCATTCAACATCACTCAAATAAGTTGAGTTCATTGGCTTATGTCCGCTGTTGCAAACAATTCAATTCCAGTTAACTTTTGAAAACCAATACCCAATTCCACAATTGATGGTCAATTCCACCTCTGGAATGTCATTGATTCCATGCCTGGTTTATATAAAATGGAACATTTGTGAATTGCACCCCCCCATGGAATCAGCTGAGACAGTGGCAGAGTTGCACAAATAATCGGAGGATTACACATGAGAGAGATGCAAATCACAAATGTACCATTTAATATTTATTTCACTCGCCCCAGTTGATCTGAACAAATTCAAAGGTGAGAATTATGTTTTTTACACAGTCAGCTATCATTCAGTTTTAAAATCAAAATGTACAACTGCCATTTAGTATGTCATAATCACAAAAATAGACAATGGTTCTTTCGTCATCACTGGCACCTCTTTGATAAAACCTCAATGTCCACGCTAAAATAAGTATTGCGTTACTTTACCCAGTACACAGCGATTAATCACTTGCCTAAATAATAATAATAATAAGATAACTTCTGTTGCGCCTAAATCCTTGGAAACCAAGCTCAGAAGCGCATCAAAACAAAAGGACTAGTCAATCTCAAAATCCATAAGCAGTATTCCAGTTGTCAACAGATGGGTCAAGGCGCTAGGGAGCTACGGTGAATAAGCAAGGTTGTAAAGATAATAATAATACCAAACTAACTTAACGTATTCATTCTTTTTAGTGTACATCCCCCTTTACCAGCAGGGTCTGATGTCGGTATGTGACTAAAACTGATCACTGGATCCATCATTCATTGTAAATAATTGAAAAAAAATTGTTTTCTAATTCAGGTTGACACAC
The DNA here is from genome assembly GCA_020002185.1 of Paraescarpia echinospica. Classification (NCBI taxonomy): domain Eukaryota; kingdom Metazoa; phylum Annelida; class Polychaeta; order Sabellida; family Siboglinidae; genus Paraescarpia; species Paraescarpia echinospica. The sequence goes on from CM034531.1 coordinate 12,311,136, forward strand.
GTGTCAATGGCGCCATGTTTATTTATAAAACGGAAATGAACGATCTAGTGGTACCACGTAGCAGAGTACAGTAGACAGTAAAAAATACACATAAATTCCACCGTTTTGTCATTTTCTCACTGGTTTGAGACACAGAATTTTTGTAACCTTAAAAATATTTTGTAAGCATTCTGTACGCTAAAAAGAATGAATACGGTATGTTTCTTAATGTTGTATGCAACTTGACGAATGGGATCATATTGCACCCGTCAACTATATTGATTGGTCATTAACCCAAAATTGCCACCTAAAGTGTGTTTCACAAAGGTCGAAAAATGGATGCTTTTGTTATCATTCATGTAACCCAATTAATAAATAAATAATAATTATGGACATCAATACTAATTGACAGATCAGGAAGTGACTTTTTAGACAAATGGATGTACACTTTGTCACCAGGTGGAGCCACATGCAGCTCCAGTGAAGACAGTGGGTCAAACAGTCCCTTGATGACTGAATGGACCAAGTGATGTAGAACTAGAGGGACTGCTCGGCTGCAGTGTAACGTCCGAATGTGCTTACCTGGACAGTGCTGACTGTGTACAGTTGCCTTAGAGTAGCCTCATACTGGGCGGCAGATGTCCCTCGAACTGACCTGAAACACCAAACACACAGTCCAGACACGGTCCAGTATGGTCAACTTATGTGGGTCGTATATTCAGGATTCTTCAACTTTGAACGAATGAATGAATTAACGTTTATTCAGAACATTGGCAACAATATATATACAAGACAACCAAACAAGTTTAACTATAATACAAGTGAGAATATACAATGTTTGAAGGGGGTAAATACGAAGTCATTGACTTTTGTGTACATTTACCCAACATATATTTATATATATACATATGTGTACACACACATACATATGTACATATACATATACATACATATAAACACATATACATTCATATGTACATGTATACTGAGACATCAATATTCTAGTCCTAGTTGTTTCCAGCGCTCGGCAACGTTCTATTAACCGACTAGTCTGTGTTATTGTGGCTATAGTGTAATGGTCTGATGAGGTCTCATTCAACTAGTCAGCCTTTTTTAGAACACTATCGCCAAACTGACCTTTATATGCTGGCACTGAGGGTGGTCACTGCCAGGGTGCTTGTCATCCTCAGTGGTTCTTTTACGTAACAAATTGAGACGGGACATTAACGTGATCTCTGAGTCACAAGGGATACACAGTCTCCAATGTTGTGGGCCAAGTTTTTACTCCAAATATCACACCTGCCCGGACCAGGTTTCAAACTCCGAGTGCTGGCATGCCAGGCGGATGTGCTAACCACTACAGTAGCCGTGCTCCCTTTATTATATTAATTGAACTTGTTATTCATCTAACCATCTAGCTACAATAAGTGAAATCATGTAATGGGATATATGCATGTTCAAAATTTAAAGTATGTGATAATTACACATCTTTAAATATATTGTAGTTTGCTCAATGGCATGATTATATCTGTATATGACTTTGTTTAGACTTCCACAATCAGATATTTCTCAAATAAAAGGTTCTTGCATTTACACCTAAATGCAGTAATAGTATTAGTAGTTTTTAAATGATCACATAGAGAATTCCATAATTGCACTCCGTTTATACAAAGAGACATTGATCGCACGGTAGGACAGACTCTCTGTCGTTCTAAATCATGATTAGCTCGCATTGAGTATGCTATTTCCCGTCTAGTAAACACTGAATACTTGACGGCAAACAGGCTGAAACAGCTTTTGTAAGCTTTGTACATAAATAATAATGTTCTCAGTTCTATGATATCTAGAAATTTTAGAACATGTAATTGTTGGAAAAGTGAGTTTGTATGTTCCAACTATCTTGCACCAAATATAATGCAGATTAGTCTTTTTTGTAATAAGAAAATACAGTTAGTATTTGTTGGGTGCGTGTTTCCCCATATCTCTGCACAGTAATTTAAATACTGCAAAAACAGAAAAAAAGTTCATCACCTTCTGACGTCCTTATTTGTCAGAACAAAGTTGAAATTGTTGAAGACTTTACATACTTGGGAAGTTCCATCAACAACCAGGGTGCAATGGACCATGAGATCAACTGCAGAATAGGTAAAGCCTACGCAGCCTTCAACCAGCTAAACAAGATATGGACAAGCAAGAAGTTCAAACTCAAGACCAAGCTGCACTTCTACAATTCCAAAGTCTTGTCCACCTTACTCTATGGCTGCAAAACTTGGCATCTAAAATCAAGCCAGGAGAAGAAACTTGACGAATTCAACTCAAGATGCATTAGGAAAATCTTGGGCATCAAATGGATTGATTTCATTAATAACGAGGAAGTCAGAGAACGGTCGAAGTAAACTCCAGTGTCCAGTACGATATGCAAGTGGCGCATGAACTGGCTGGGTCATGTTTCACAGTTCCCCCCACTAGATTCGCCAACCAGGTGTTATGGTGGACCACAGAAGGAAGAAGGAAGAGAGGCCGGCCCAAAATGAACTGGCACCAGACCATCCAGCGAGATCTTCAATGAGTGAACAGGAGCTGGGGTGACGTCAAAATGAACTGGCACCAGACCATCCAGCGATATCTTCAACGAGTGAACAGGAACTGGGATGACGTCAAAATGAACTGGCACCAGACCATCCAGCGATATCTTCAACGAGTGAACAGGAACTGGGATGACGTCAAAATGAACTGGCACCAGACCATCCAGCGATATCTTCAACGAGTGAACAGGAGCTGGGGTGACGTCAAAATGAACTGGCACCAGACCATCCAGCGAGATCTTCAACGAGTGAACAGGAACTGGGATGACGTCAAAATGAACTGGCACCAGACCATCCAGCGAGATCTTCAACGAGTGAACAGGAACTGGGATGACGTCAAAATGAACTGGCACCAGACCATCCAGCGATATCTTCAACGAGTGAACAGGATCTGGGATGACGTCAAAATGAACTGGCACCAGACCATCCAGCGATATCTTCAACGAGTGAACAGGAACTGGGATGACGTCAAAATGAACTGGCACCAGACCATCCAGCGATATCTTCAACGAGTGAACAGGAACTGGGATGACGTCAAAATGAACTGGCACCAGACCATCCAGCGATATCTTCAACGAGTGAACAGGAGCTGGGGTGACGTCAAAATAAACTGGCACCAGACCATCCAGCGATATCTTCAACGAGTGAACAGGAACTGGGGTGACGTCAAAATGAACTGGCACCAGACCATCCAGCGATATCTTCAACGAGTGAACAGGAGCTGGGGTGACGTCAAAAGGAACTGGCACCAGAACATCCAGCGAGACCTTCAGCGAGTGAACAGGAACTGGGGTGACGTCAAAATTAACTGGCACCAGACCATCCAGCGAGACCTTCAACGAGTGAACAGGAGCTGGGGTGACGTCAAAAGGAACTGGCACCAGACCATCCAGCGATATCTTCAACGAGTGATCAGAAACTGGGGTGACGTCAAAATGAACTAGCACCAGACCATCCAGCGAGACCTTCAGCGAGTGAACAGGAGCTGGGGTGACGTCAAAATGAACTGGCACCAGACCATCCAGCGATATCTTCAATGAGTGAACAGGAACTGGGATGACGTCAAAATGAACTGGCACCAGACCATCCAGCGATATCTTCAACGAGTGAACAGGAACTGGGGTGACATCAAAATGAACTGGCACCAGACCATCCAGCGAGACCTTCAGCGAGTGAACAGGAGCTGGGGTGACGTCAAAATGAACTGGCACCAGACCATCCGGCGAGACCTTCAACAAGTGAACAGGAGCTGGGGTGACGTCAAAATGAACTGGCATCAGACCATCCAGTGAGACCTTCAACGAGTGAACAGGAACTGGGATGACGTCAAAATGAACTGGCACCAGACCATCCAGCGAGACCTTCAGCGAGTGAACAGGAGCTGGGGTGACGTCAAAATGAACTGGCACCAGACCATCCAGCGAGACCTTCAGCGAGTGAACAGGAGCTGGGGTGACGTCAAAATGAACTGGCACCAGACCATCCAGCGATATCTTCAACGAGTGAACAGGAGCTGGGGTGACGTCAAAATGAACTGGCACCAGACCATCCAGCGATATCTTCAACGAGTGAACAGGAGCTGGGGTGACGTCAAAATGTTGACTACTGACCGATCCAATTGGAGAGCGTTGACGGCCCCATGCGTCGGACGACGCAGGAGTCTAACTAAAAAGAGAGAACTGTATAGAATATGTCTACTATTTCTATCAAGTGGATGACTGTGCATTATAGCTGTACTTTTTGAAAGTTTGATTGTACATATTTTATATGAGCTTTCCAATTTAGTAGATCATCAATAAACACACCCAAAAACTTGGTGACCTTTACTCTTTCGGTATTAACATTTTGTATTTTTATATTAACTTCTTTGTTGAGCATAAAATTTCCAAATAACATAATTGGTTTTAGATTTGTTCAGAGTTAATTTATTTACTGCAAACCATGTATACATTTGGTCCAGTACATTACATACTGTTTCGTTTCGTTTACTGATATTACTATTTGCATAAAAAGTATTAGTTTCATCTGCAATAGGATGTATTTAACTAGATTAGATATATTACACATATCATTAACGTATAGAATTAATAGTTTGGGCCCAAGATCGAACCCTGTGGTAATAGTGAAATAGGCCTATAATTAGTGCACATATACTTTCCCCAGACTTAAAGAGTGGGATAACCTTTGCTATTTTCTTTTCTCCGGGAATACTCCAGTAGTGAAAGATAGATTACAAATATAAGTGATAGGTTTTGCAATGGAGTTAATAACTTCTTTGACCAAATGCTTACTTATGTCTTCGCAATCTGTGGATGTTTTACTTTCCCAATTGTTCACAGCTCGGATAACTTCATCTTCTTTAACTGGAGTTAGAAATAAATTTTTATTATTTCTGTTTTCTAGGTAGTCATAAATAGAAATATTTTTTGGTGCCGTTATATCCTTTGACAGCTCCAGACCGATATTAGTGAAATAATTGTTAAACATGTTCACTACATCTTCCTTATTACTAACGGTCATGCTATTATCAACAAAGTGATCTGGGTAGTGATGTCCTAAGCGAGGTGTTCCCATTACAGTTTTAAGTACATTCCAGTACTTAGGCTTTCATCTTAGGGATGATCTCAAAGTCAAAACATTCACGTACGACACTATGCGAAACAGATTTGTTCGGGGAGTGGTTAGATGCTGTGTTGTTTAATGTCAAATATCACATTTGGGAAAGAAGAATTGAAGAAGTGAAAAGAATAGACAAGCAAAGGATGGAGGAGCTGATGGAGGAGATTAAAAGAAGCTGGTGAGTTGTCGGCTAACGTGGGCTGACAAGTGCACTGAATGGTGAGGTGTCGGCTAACGTGGGCTGACAAGTGCCCCGAATGGTGAGGTGTTGGCTAACGTGGGCTGACAAGTGCCCCGAATGGTGAGGTGTTGGCTAACGTGGGCTGACAAGTGCACTGAATGGTGAAGTCAATAAACTGCGTGGGCTGATAAGTGCCCGAATGGTGAGTGTTGGCTAGCGTGGGCTGAGCAAGTGCCCGAATGGTGAGTGTTGGCTAGCGTGGGCTGATAGTGCACTGAATGGTGAGGGTGTCGGCTAGCGTGGGCTGACAAATGCACCGAATGGTGAAGTGTAAAGCTAGCGTGGGCTGACAGAGTGCACGAATGGTGAGGTATGCATTGCGTGGGCTGACAAAGTGGCACTGAATGGTGAAGTGTCGACTAGCGTGGGCTGGCAAAGTGCCGCGGAATGGTGAAGGTGTCGACTGCGTGGGCTGACAAGTGCACGAATGGTGAGAATTGGCCATTGCGTGGGCTGACAAGTGCACCGAATGGTGAGGTGTCGGCTAACGTGGGCTGACAAGTGCACTGAATGGTGAGGTGTCAGCTAACGTGGGCTGACAAGTGCACCGAATGGTGAGGTGTCGGCTAACGTGGGCTGACAAGTGCACCGAATGGTGAGGTGTCGGCTAACGTGGGCTGACAAGTGCACTGAATGGTGAGGTGTCGGCTAACGTGGGCTGACAAGTGCACCGAATGGTGAGGTGTCGGCTAACGTGGGCTGACAAGTGCACTGAATGGTGAGGTGTCGGCTAGCGTGGGTTGACAAGTGCCCCAAATGGTGAGGTGTCGGCTAACGTGGGCTGACAAGTGCACTGAATGGTGAGATGTCGGCTAACGTGGACTGACAAGTGCACTGAATGGTCAGGTGTCGGCTAACGTGGGCTGACAAGTGCACTGAATGGTCAGGTGTCGGCTAACGTGGGCTGACAAGTGCACTGAATGGTGAGGTGTCGGCTAATGTGGGCTGACAAGTGCACTGAATGGTGAGGTGTCGGCTAACGTGGGCTGTCAAGTGCACTGAATGGTGAGGTGTCGGCTAACGTGGGCTGACAAGTGCAGTGAATGGTGAGGTGTCGGCTAACGTGGGCTGACAAGTGCACTGAATGGTGAGGTGTCGGATAACGTGGGCTGACAAGTGCAGTGAATGGTGAGGTGTCGGCTAACGTGGGCTGACAAGTGCACCGAATGGTGAGTTGTCAGCTAACGTGGGCTGACAAGTGCACCGAACGGTGAGATGTCGGCTAACGTGGGCTGACAAGTGCACCGAATGGTGAGGTGTCGGCTAACGTGGGCTGACAAGTGCACCGAATGGTGAGGTGTCGGCTAACGTGGGCTGACAAGTGCACCGAATGGTGAGGTGTCGGCTAACATAGGCTGACAAGTGCACTGAATGGTGAGGTGTCGGCCAAGTGAATGGTGAGGTGTCGGCTAACGTGGGCTGACAAGTGCACTGAATGGTGAGGTGTCGGCTAACGTGGGCTGACAAGTGCTAACGTGGGCCGAATGGTGAGGTGTCGGCTAACGTGGGCTGACAAGTGCCCCGAATGGTGAGGTGTCGGCTAGCGTGGGCTGACAAGTGCCCCGAATGGTGAGGTGTCGGCTAGCGTGGGCTGACAAGTGCACTGAATGGTGAGGTGTCGGCTAACGTGGGCTGTCAAGTGCACTGAATGGTGAGGTGTCAGCTAACGTGGGCTGACAAATGCACTGAATGGTGAAGTGTCGGTTAACGTGGGCTGACAAGTGCACCGAATGGTGAGGTGTCGGCTAACGTGGGCTGACAAGTGCACTGAATGGTGAGGTGTCGGCTAACGTGGGCTGTCAAGTGCACTGAATGGTGAGGTGTCGGCTAACGTGGGCTGAGAAGTGCACTGAATGATGATTAAAGTTTTTATGTGCTGCCTGTACATACTACATATATCAAACTCACTTTGGCCGCAGGTATCACAGTTGTTCTTGTTTGGTTAAACTGAATTTTGCGCTATGCAAATGAATGCAATTTTACTCTGGATACTTTGCGTAGAGCCAAAATGAACCGCTCTCCGAACAGGTCAATGGCATAGCCCTAGATGAAGACAAGGACAAAAAAGAAAGTCCATGATAGCAAAAATAAGTCTAGGAAGAACTGCTGGAGTGAAGAGTAAAGACAAGAAAAGAATGGAGGAACTGAGTAAATTTAACAAGATTGCCATCCAGAGAATTAACTCTAGATTGCAGGTGGACAAGGAAGCCCCTTGGTTTATCGAGGGTCCAACCTTTTTTATCTACGTGTATCCCGTCATACTGAGGTATGTACTGATTTTACTTTTAAACACATTCACACTACTAGCACCCACACAATCAGCAGATAATCTGTTCCATTCATTTACATCCTTTGTGAAAATAAGAACTTTCATATTTCTAATCTACACTGCTCCTTTACTAATCTAACGTTATGTCCTCTAGTCCTATCTTTCTTAGCGAGAAAAAATATTTCTATCAATATTTTCATAACCATTTAATATTTTTTAAAACTTCTATCCGATCTCCTCTAAATCTCCTGGTCTTTAGTGTTGTCAAACCACATTCTTTTAGGTATATTTTGTAACTAAGATCCCTCAGTTTTTATATCATTTTAGTCGCTCCTCTGTACTCTTTCTAGCAGTTATGTATTTGTTGCGATAGTGGCCAACTCCGCTTGTATAGCCTATAATATTCTAAATGAGGCCTAACTATTGTTTTGTAGTATTACTTATTTTTCTTATACGCTATATTTCGCCTACCAGGGTAATTAATCCAAGGATTTGATTTCCCTTTGAAGCTGCAATTCTGCAATACTCTGAAACTTTCATATCAGCACTAATGGTTAACACTAAGTACTTTTCTTTTACAGTAGTACTTAGTACAGTACCCCCCATTGTATATTGTACATCTTTGTTCCCATGTCCTGTGTGGAGGCATTTACATTTCCCAAAATTGAACAGCATTTGCCACTTTTCAGACCACTTTTCAGACCATTTGATCAACCTGTCAAGATCATCTTGTAAATGCTGTCTATCTCCATCACGTTTAATCGTTCTAAATACTTTTGTATCATTATCATCCGCAATTTTCAACACCGTTATACCATCATCAAAATCGTTGATATATTATTAAGAATAATATAGATCCCAGTACTGATCCCTGTGGTACCCCACTCAAAACTTATTTCCATGTTGAAGCCTCCCCATCAACTACTACCCGCTGTCTTCTGTCAATCAGCCATTTTTTATCCAGTTAATTAAACCATTTCCTATGCCACAGGCCTTACAAGTGAACAGCTTTGTATATCTGGGTGGTACAGCGTGTGAGGATGGAAGGAGTATTAAAGAAATACAGAGGAGGGTGCAAGCAGGAGCAGCAGCATGGAAGAGGGTAGAGGCATTATGTGGGACAGAAAACTGAAGAAACAACAGAAAGGAAAAGTGTTAGACGCCTGTATATATGGGTTGGGAACACTGCCACTGACAAAGAGACAGGAGGAGAAACTACAGGTCACCCCACCCCGCAAGGGAGCAAGGGGAAGAAGAAGAAGGAGAGTCAGATAACCTTTGCCATTTTCCACCACATTTTTACAGGATGCAGGCAGAAAGAATTTTGGTTGATTATTTCACCAAAACTACCCAGTAAATGCAGACTATAAAAACATTGTTTCAACAAACTAACAAGTCATGGCAGTAGGCAATTACTCATTACTAGATAAGTTCATTTTTGTATGTGCCCTAAGTTTCCATGTATAATACGCACCGACTCGTGCTAAATTTTGATAGAATTTCTATATCACCATGTATAATACGCAACCTGATTTTTGACATCATTCCCCGATTTCCCCGCTTCTAATATTTTGCTTGAACCCATGAATCCATCTCAGAATCATAAACATGTCACCTACGCAAGTTACAGCATTGCTGCTGGTTTGTCGCCCGTTAGTGACTACTGTGTAAGCACTACGTAACTTGTGCTGTAGCTTGACGATTGCGCAACTAATTAAATCAGTCTTTGCTAGAACTTTCATTGTGTCGTTCTGAATTCACTTTTAAATTAACACCAGGTTCTATTCTGAAATGCTACATGCAAACCTGGTACTTTCAACTGCGAAGTATACTTGCCTACATTCGTTTTTATTTACATTGACAACATTTGCATTTACAACTTTAAACATGGAATCACACTTGTTGACACTTGACCCGTGACGCGGCATCATTCACGTGATTCAGGAACGCCAATCATAATCATAGTGGGACACTTCCCAGGCTGCGTTTCCCGGTCTCGTACGATTCCCGCTCATTGGTATAATTCGCGATGTCAGATATCTGGGCTCTCGTCTTTGTCATTTCTCACTGCTAGTTTAGGACTAGAGAGGCCATTATGGGAGTGTGATTCTTGCCTTTCGTCTGCGTTGCCGCGATGGTTTACGTGATTGTGACATCACGCCGACTTTGATAATATTACTAGTTTTCCAGCAGCGTTATCCTGGTCTGCAAACATTGATGAATTGGTTAGAAAAAATTGTGTTTAGCCTTAGCACCACGTATAATATGCACCCCAACTTTTGAATAAAAAATGAAGGAAAAAAATGCGTATACCTGGTCAAGCAGGGTTCAACTTGACACACTTGAACACCAATCTTGAGCTATATTATTTGTAGCTTATTTGATATAATCATTGTCATTTGTACTGTTGCTTTTGGAAATGGTTCTTCAGTACTGTTGCATGTCTACCACATTATACACTGTAATTAGTAAGTGGCCAAAGTAAAGTAAGTTGTGCATTTCATTATATATATATAATGTTTGTTAGTTACAATTCCGAGTTTCTTGTAAAGTACAGTTGTTTAGAGTTTGCAGTATAATGCATGTATTTGTTGTTCTTCCTGCAGAATTTGTTATACCTGGTTTCCTTCAGCTAAATTATTTGCTAAATAATGGGACAAAGAAACTTGCCAGCAGTAAGCAGCGGCGGATCCAGAAAGTGAGTCTTGGGGGGGCACAAAACCTCCACTGGCGGCCGAACTAAATGGTCTACAAAACTGTTCAATGCTGCGCCACAGTAACTTCTGTGTCTCCACTGTCTTGGCTAGACTAGTGACATCTGAAGATGGGGGGTGCAGTTGAAAATTTGTTGCCACCGCATCAGCATAACATCACCTTATTGTATCCTGAATGGGGGCACATTTCAAATGTTCTGGGGGGCACGATCACGTCCATTCAAAAATTTCTATGGGCCCCAGTGTTTGCGTTAGTGTTTTAAAAAACAGGGTCCTCATGGGTCTAACAAAAAATGGGGTCCCAAAACAAAAATAGGGTCCAAAGATGTGGACTATTAAATGGACTAAATTAATGTGTGACCTCGATACATAAATCAAGAAATAAATGTTCATAACATTGGCACATTTGTTCAAATCATGGTAGGTATCATGCTGCAAAGATGATAAGCAGCAGCCACATCATATTTTATTACACACACGCATTTTGTTACCCTGGCTGACGGAGGCATTTGTAATGACTAGTATTTGTGAGCCTTGGTGACGAAGGCATAATTATGATACTGTAATTAAAAATACACTTTTAAACATGGTTTTTTGTTTATAATGTGCCTCCATTGTAATATTTAGCAAATATACATGATTCTAAAAACATGCTTTTCTCGTAGATGTATGGACGGACATTATTTGTAGATGTTAGCGGATTGCAATTTGTTCTGCAAGTCTTGAAAAATATACGACGGGCCATAATAGGGCATCGATGGCAACAAACGCTGTTCACAGTGCTTTTATCAAGCTTATAAACAATGTCAACGACAGACAAGGGGTAGGCAAGGCACAAGGGTATTGATTAGACTGTTCTCAGTGTCCAGTCATCAATGTAAGATGTAACTAAAATAATTCTCATTCAGGGCATTATTCAATTTGTTGTCCGTGCAGTCGTTGTCTGTGTTCGAGGGCAAAAAAAACACTTCGAACAACGGTAGAGTTGCATCGAAGAGACATGGTAAACTTGAAAAACTACATCCATGGGCCGCAGCGAAACTTCAAAAACATCGTCCCGCCTTGAAAAACCGCATAATATTGCTTAAAAACGGTGTTAACGCGAACACTTGGGAACATAAAATTACAAAGGTCTAGGTGGCGCATGTCCCTCCCCAGACCCCCTGGATCAGCCTGTAGTAAAGAAGTGTCATTCATGTCCAGTAACGACCACCAACTACTGACATTTAGTGGTCATGTGTCACATACTGCCTATTTTAATGATGGAGATCACATTTCAGATTCATTCGTTATGAGGTGTGACAAGGTTCTTCATTTAACAAAGCTTCAGGAGTGTTCTCAAAACAAATGTACGACACTGCACAGAACTGATCCCATTGACACCTCCCCCAGTACACAGTGTTGTTGCTTGAACTGATCCCATTGACACCTCCCCCAGTACACAGTGTTGTTGCTTGAACTGATCCCATTGACACCTCCCCCAGTACACAGTGTTGTTGCTTGAACTGATCCCATTGACACCTCCCCCAGTACACAGTGTTGTTGCTTGAACTGATCCCATTGACCCCTCCCCCAGTACACATTGTTGTTGCTTGAACTGATCCCATTGACCCCTCCCCCAGTACACAGTGTTGTTGCTTGAACTGATCCCATTGACACCTCCCCCAGTACACAGTGTAGTTGCTTGAACTGATCCCATTGACCCCTCCCCCAGTACAGTGTTGTTGCTTGCCTTTTTATCTGTACATGTATAAAAATTAAGTCCGGGGTGATACCAGTGTATCCCGTTTCACTGCCATCTACACCACCCCTCTCACACCATCTTGTCACTCTTCGTTAATTGTTCACGAACATTCCTCCTGAAACTTTCTACAACACCAGTCTCCTATGTGTTAGACATAGTTTTGTTCTCACAGAATGAATTACCGGTAGTTGACAATGTCAAGACGTGAGCCACTGGGGCGTATTGATCACAACCAGATACATTTTACCATCAACGTAAAATCCGAAAATTAATAGTAAAAAGCAGTACAGGAGAAATTTCCACAAAGGAAGATATAAGGACATGAGGAAATATTTAGCAAAGATAGACTGGAATAACACACTGAAGAATAAGACAGCAACAGAATGCTGAAACATCTTAAAGAGTGAAATTGAGTGCATCGTCGATTAATTTGTTCCCTTGAAAAAACAAGGGAAACAGTTCAGAAAGAAACACTTATCGAAAGAAATTAGAAAAATTAAATACAAACAAATGATGTGGAAGTCATATAGATGTACTGGAAATGATGAATACTACAACATTTATAAAGAAGCACTTAAACAAGCTACAACTGAAATTAGAAATTCAAAGAGAAGCTATGAACAACAATTAGCGTGTAATATAAAATATGACAGCAAGAGTTTTTATGCATATGTTTGGAGCAAACAGAAAGTTCAGGATAAGGTCGGTCCTCTAGAAGATAGTGCTGGAAATACAATATCAGAGGGATTCTTAATGGCAGAAGACCTGAGTGAATGTTTTAGTTCGGTGTTTACAAGGGAAGATATTAGTTCACTGCCAGTACCAAAGGCTAAGTTCAAGGGGGCGGTATCAGACTGTTTAGGACAGTTAATTGTAACTCCGGAAATGGTAGCTAAGAAAAGAAGGGCTATGAAGGATAATAAATCACCTGGAGTGGATGGGATTCCGCCCAACCTACTATTGGAAATTCTAGAACACATTAGCTTACTAACTTGCAACAGTTTTCAACTTGAAGAGAGAGAGGTTCTTTTAGAATGGAAAAAAACAAACATAATACTGTTATTTAAAAATAGGTTCGAGAAACAAGTCAGAGAACTATAGACCAGTGAATTTAACATCAGTGATTTGCAAATTATTAGAAAGACTAATTAAAGATCACATGATGGATTTTCTTGTTAAACATCACTTTATAAAGTAAACCCATCTCAACGTGGGTTTCTAAAAGCGAGGTCATGCTTAACAAATATGTTATGTGTTTTGGAAGATGTCACTAAGTCTAAGTGGGTTCACGAGGGTCGAGGGATCACCAGTAGATATCATCTACGTAGATTTTTAGAAAGCTTTCGACAAAGTGCCACATAAAAGATTACTGCTTAAACTAAAGGCCTGTGACATAGGAAATGGATTAATTAACTGGATAAAAAATGGCTGATTGACAGAAGACAACGGGTAGTAATGCCTCTTAATAAAAATAGTACTGATTTGAACATCAAAAACTATTTATGATGGACTAGATCAAGTATGAAGATTTATGGGAGTTCCAAACCATCAAGAATTACGTATGTGTGAGTCACAACATATCGTGACGAAAATAAATTAAGCAGCTTTGGAAGCCATTTTTAATCACGATTCAAAATCGTAAGTGCCACATCATGTATTCAATATATTTAGTGGGTGGACTGGTGGTTTCAAGTTTCAACCAAAATTTTAAGTCATCAATCTGAAAAGTTGTCCCAATCTTAGGCTTAGACTTACTTCACAATATGCCAAAACATTCAAGTATGGGAAAACACAATTAGCACATAAATTAGATCTTTGCATTGTTGCAAAGAAGCAGTGTCAACATTCTAGTTTACGCATCTGATACAACTTTATGCCAGACCTATATTGCTATTATAAGTGAGTGTTGGATACCGTTATCTGGGCCCAGGGGATACCCGGCCCAGGCATGAGTGGGGCCTAGCCCTAGATTAGAATAACTTAGCTAGATGTCACTTGTCACTTGATATTTTTGGTGACAGCTTATCTTGCTTACAAATGGCATATGACAACTGTTATAAAGATGACAATTATATCCCCAAGATTTGTACGCATTGTTAAATATATGCTGTATGCGATCGTATATCCACAATTTCGGAAAACTGTGTTCCAATAAACCACGGTCGGCTGACCTTAATTTAGGACAATACACAAACCTTCTGACGTTCACTGTTCTGTGTTCAGCCTCAGGAAGTCAACGAACTCAAAAAGATTGCATTCTTTTGCAACGCTGGGATCAAAATGCAAGGCGATGAAACAGTCCAAATTGTATGCACCATACGCCAACAGATGTCATCGAAAATAATGGTTGCAAAACATGTCATGTTTCTACGTTAAAACGGTTCCCACATAAAACTTGAAGTGGCGAGTAGAATTTGACCGAATCGCTCAATTTCGACGTTCATTTTATTGCAATCGAAGCACTGTCTTTACTTACTTGTCGAGCCAAAAAGTCCACGGTGTATTTAGGGGGACGCCGGCATTTTCGGTCTTCTCGATCTTCTCTCTCGTGGACCGAGACAACTGCGGACTGGCCGGTGTTTGGAGTTTGTCATTTACTTTCAAGTCTTCCACAAGAGCGGGCGTAGCCATTGTTGAACTGCGCCGCAGCAGCGGCGGAAGCACGTGATCATAACATTGGACGTCATTTTATGTGGAATGTTCCATTTCTATTACTGGGGTGGTACATTTTCTATATTTTATAAATGTGCCAAACAAGTCGCAATACGTCAGATTTTATCCAATGGTGGCCATTTCATGGGGATGACTAAAGCTTGTGCGAATCATTGCACATGCTTCGAAAAGTACAAATACGCCCAATTTCACAGTAAATATTTGACACTCAAAGGAAACTGTATATCGAACCAAAATCTATTGATATAATCATCAAACAACTTAACTTCATTCAGTAACACACCAATAGTACGACTGAATGTAGGCTCCATTTTACTTTTAATAAAATTGGGGTTTGGGATACGCGTTTTGTTACATTTTGTTAGATTTGTGATTATACCAACCCTTCTAATAATTGAACCAGGCCATTTTTGATCACATGGGCGCACACTAAAAGGCGGACCAGGCACGGGCGAACCTGGTGACCACATTCACAAGGATTCGCACGTTCGCTGAACCCCATTTTTACGGGCGCTGTTGCTGTTGCCTGTTGTATGCGCTTTTGGGTATTCGTTTGTAAACACCGATGGTGTAATGTGCATGCGTGCTTGTGTTAAGACAGCCGGTTTACTATTATATTTGTTTTATATTACATCTCGCATGTGACTATTTTTTTAGCGAATTTAATTGTTCTGCGCATCAATAATTGCTACAATGAATTAGTACATTCAAAAATAACTTATAACAGTTGCTATATAAAGGTAAGCCTATTACAAAAGAACTAACTCATAAATGTATTAATGCAAATACATGTTTTTATTTCAGTCTGAACTTTAAAAAAACATGTACATATGGGCGCGCATACATAAATAGTATACAAAGTCAAATGTTAAGATTGATCAAATATTGTACTACAAATATTATTTATATTGTGTTGTATAAATGTGCACAAAATAAGGCAGTTAGGCTTACAAAAATGAAATTGAGACTATATCTGCGAGAGCTGATCACAGACATACAGAGTCTTTGCTAACATGTCCATAGTTCCAGAGGCAGTATAGTCCAGTCAATATATGGTTCAACCTCAAGCAAATTGCAATAGTAAGTTTTGAGACATTTTTAGATTCTACTGTATGTTTACGTTACCAGAAAAAAAGTCCACCAAAATCTACTTGGTGGAACATTGTCAGTTTCGCATATTGCCAAGAAGTTTCACTGAAATTTAGGGGGGTACACGTAATTAATGTTGTATAACGCAGTTTCTGTGAGAATACTATAAAGAGGATGTATATCGTTGGAAAGGCAATGCATTTAGCTGTGTAATGGTACATAACAAGTGTCATTGCAACGGATATTAAGGTCAGAATCGTATTCTAAACACATTTACAAATTATCGCAATTTACATGTACCCCGATTTTCGCCCTAGTCCAGTCAATCTATGGTTTAGCCTCAAACAAATTGATAGCAATCATTATGGCGTGTTTTTGTTTTTTAGTTAGCATTATATGACTGCATTATTAGATAAAAAGTCCACAGAAATTCATGTCGTGGAACATTTTCATTTCTGACGATAATGACAAGTGGTCGAAAGTCGCTGCCGGTCATTTTTGTCTAGGTGCGATGGTAGATTTTATCTAGGGAAAGGATGAATTTAAGCTGAGTATTCTATATTATGTACACCATTGGAAGTGGTATTGATAAATTAATACAACGATATACATCAAGTTTAATTCCATTTAGTAATAACATGAAAATAATTCTCTAAACACAGTGAAACCCGAATTTTAGCCGCTACAGGGATAAGCTTTGCGATCAACCAACTTTTGCTTTCATATTATAGTCATAAACCTGTTTATTTCAACACAGTTTATGTCCTTAGCTACTGTTTCTAAATAGTAACACCGTTTTCATGAATATGTTAGTATGCTTTGTATTTGGTTGATATTTTAACTCGGATATTTATTCCAATATCAGTTATCTTCACCAAAACCATACGCTATAAAAGTTGCTGTGAGGTGTGTGCGTACATCCTTATTATTGCTTAACATGACACTTTCAAACATTGCTGTCGTTGAGAGCTTCCATGGAGATGTTAGTTGCAATTTGAAACACCACGCACACACAGAGATCGAAGTACACTCAAATCCGTTCTTTCCGCAACTACATCCCAACGGATTGTAGTTTGTCTTTGCCAACAGTTCACTCGGTCGCCTGCTGAAATGTGTACGTATGGCAGAATCACTCGCTGCGTTTGTCAACAAAGATACATGTATATAAGGCTATCGTCGTCACTCGTCACTACCCTTTCGTAAGGGGCAGAGGCGTGGTTTATCTACATAATGCAAATACAACTGCTTTGAAGGTTCCACCAGCGATGTCGGCGCTCCATCACGGGGCTGCATTGGCAGGACTATGTCTCCAACAAAGAAGTCCTGGAAAAGGCAAACTTCCGGAGCATCGAAACCATGTTGATGCTCTGACAGTTCCACTGGGCAGGCCACGTCTCGGGCATGGATACGTCTCGGGCATGGATGACATCAGAATGCCATAAGTTGTATTTTATGATGAGCTTCGTCAGGGCAACTGATATAGAATCCCCCACAGGCGCTAGAAGGATCAGCTGAAACGGCAACTCTCCCTGACAAGACCACAAAGGTTGGCAACAGAGCGACTACTATGGGAGCTGCCCAGGACGTTGAGTATTCCAGAAGAGAAGCAAACGGGGAGAAGCGTAGGCGGAGGAAAGAATGTGCGTCTCAGGCACCTTCAGGCCAAGAAAACCTTTGCCCAACCTGCTCCAGAGCCAGCAAATCCAGGATGGGCCTCTGTAACCACCAGAATGCGTGCTGCCGTCTTTCCAGGGTCAGGGATCTTCCCACTGATCTTCACAAGCGAACAATCTGCCCCACACAAAGTCCATGGCTTTTAGAGTTTTCTTGGATCCTTTCCAATTTTGGTTCTGAGAATTGATCCTGTGGGTGTGATAGCGGGCAGCAATTGAAGTACGGGGTACGTTTATCCCTGTGCGTAAGCTGCGCTTGATGCTACATTTTCAATGAAATGCTTGTACAGCAAACCATCCAGGTTTTTGCCAATGTTCCCACATTGGAAGCACACGGTAGCCTGGTTTTCTTCAGTAACCAATTCTTCAACTGTTGCTGTGGTATCACATCTTAGCCCACAGCTGGGCCAAAATATTCTGTCAGAGCTCTGATGTACCAGATCGTTATTTACTTGTTGTACTATGCTTTGTTTATGTTCTGGCATTACGAATACACAAAAGTGCTCTGCTAAAAATGGTAACACAACAGCACTAGCAAATCAGTGTCTTCAGCAATGAAGATAGTGTCGATTTTGTCTGATGAGTTCAGTGCAGTCTAACGATCATTACTTTAGCGTCCTCTGCATGGAAACGACAGCACCCAGCTTTCTCAAGCTCATTGCTCAGTAAGTTGATGAATATAATGTGCTTGTTTTCTCTGCTGGCCAAAAAACTTCTCCTTTAGGAGGACCTTGCTGATTAGCCGCCTTCCACAGCATCATCTGATGATGTGCCCTCCGCACATAATCTGTGGAAGGAAACGCCATAGTGTGCACTGGCTTCCCATTATTTCTCTGATCAGCAAGGTCCTCCTCATTTGGACATCACGCAATTTGTGTGGGTGAAGGACAGTATCCCGTCTTCCAGCCTTGACATTGGACCCTCGGATCATCCAGGTCTGACTGATGTCATAAGCTGTGTTTGGAAAGCAGAGAGCAAGACATGCAGCAATGACAGTTGCAGTTGCCACGGCATTAATATGTCGTGTACCATCTATTGCGCGTGTACAGCTGGCGATGTGTTTGTAATCCCTCTCACGATTGGGGACGATGCGTATGTAATATATTTGAAATCATCGCACCTGAAAATCTATCTTCTGACATCAACATTACGGCTTTATGTGATGTAGGTCTTTAGTTATAGCCATAATTGGTTTTGATGGGCGGATATATGATTGTTAGCAAAGGTCATGTGTGACATATTTGAAATTGCTGATCACAATTCTACACATTAACATAGACATGTGTGACATATTTGGTAAGATATTGTGACATTTGTTTTGACGACCGCCATCTTTAAAAATGGCGAATCCAAAAGTCGGATAAGGCCAAACATAAAATATTTGAAACCTCTGACTTCTAAAACCCATGTTTTGACACAAAGATTAAGGTTGTAGGTGACGCAGTTGTTAAGATATGCGGAAATGTGATTTGGCGGCCATTTTGTAAAGTGGCTGACATTTTGTAAAATGGCTGCCATTTCTTTATAAAAAAAAAAAATTGCCACCTCAGATTTTCTGCTAACTGAAACACTGTAATTGACATTCGTGCAAAATTTTTTTTTTTTTACAAGCAAATTGCACGGGAAGACATGGTACACCGCACTATATTGCGAATTTGAATAGACACTTGTACGCATATTTATCACGTGTTATGCAACAATATTACAACGAGATTCACAATGTGTTTTCTGTTGTTGATTGTGCTATTATTATTATACAGGCATAGCCAATAGATGCGAATCAAAGTCATTGGAGATAAACATTGCATTGGAGATAAGCATGTAATAAGATCCATCATGGCCGATATCTGAAAGTTTTATGAAACGACAAACATGCAGCCGTGATATACATCTGGTGATGTGTTTATTTTAAACGTTGACCATGAAAATATCGGTTTTGACACCACTTTTGTGACATTATTATGCATAGTTGCAAAGCTATTGAAGAAAATATGTATTTCAATAATGAAGGCCCTGATTTGCATATTTGAAAAAATGCCTAGGTTGTCCCGAGGACAACTAAGCTGAATTGCTTCAGGAACACCATGGGATAGAAAATCCACCAAAAACATTATACTATAGAGCATCCATTTATTCAATTGCAAATGGACTAAGTCAACGTTAGATCGCAACGCTACTCCTCCAATAGCGGCTAAAAATCGGGGTTCACTGTGCTTAAAAACGATTGTTCACATTAATATTCAACGAAATTATACTTATTATATATCGCTGGGTATACTAATCCATTATCTTCCAAATGGTATGCAAAATGTTTATGAAATATGCAAAGAAAATATGTATATCACAGCCTAAATAACGCCTACCCCTACATTTCACTAAGCCAAAACGTCACTGGCAGCGATTTTTGACCACTTGTCATAGTCGTCAAAAATGGCAATGTTCCACCACGTGGATTTCGGTGGCTTTTGTTTCTGGTAATGTAAACATATAGTACTAACTAAAAACACTGTCATAATTACTATTGCAATTTGTTTGAGGTTGACCCTCTTTTGGGCAAAGATTGACAAGACTAGTATTGGTTCAACGGATTTTAATTGTCCTACTAAGAATATTTCTTCAACATTTACATGGAATTAAATACTCGCAGTAACATACCAATTGAGCTAAAACCAGATATATATGGTATTTATTTCATAGAGAATTAACTGGCAAAACCGCCAAATTTCAACAATGGTCATTGTTGGTGTTTCATGACAAAATTCTAGTTTGCCAAAGCTGATATCAAGACTCAAATCCTATGAACTACTCACATAGTCACTAACAAATGTGTAACAGTGAAAATCCAATTGAGTCCAAACCAAGTATACCCGAAATATACTGTAGATCAAACATAATTAAACGACTGCCGAAACCTAAACATTCATCATCTTGCTATATGTATCGTAATTATTTCAGTAACAATTGTGTTGCCCGTGAAAAAAAACATATACAGTTAGCCAAGTGGCTACATCAACTGATTTAAATCAAAAGACTCTGCATGGGACCTCACTTTACAAATGAGTGATATTTTCGACGCCGATAGTTTCATAGTACTTAACTAGAGACTGTTTATCTTTACCGTTCTCTTTATTTTCAAAAAAAAATATAAGTTACACCAATGATGATAAACTTACAACTGCTAAAATAATCAGAAACACCCCAATGTTTACAAATGTACTCACAAAAGAGAGCAACAAACGCATGTAAAGACCGAACAGATATCGTGCGATTCCTTGTGAATGAACTAGAACTAGAATGTGGTCCACCCGGTCCGCCCGGTCCACCCAGTCCGCCCATTCAAAATCCGCCGTTTAGTGTGCGCCGATCACATGAAGCTTCATCATGTGGCTGGTACGCAGCAAATATGGCGGAAGTGGGAAGTGCGAGCTGGAATTTCGTCTATTTAATCACATTTATACTGACATTGTTTCTCCCAACTGTGTCAGCATTTGATGGAGGTGACGCTGTGGCATTGCTGCTCGGACTAGCAATTTCCATGCTGGGCATCTGCGCGTGTTTAGGATATTACGCACGCTCAAGACAAACTATGTAACAACAGCCTGAACAGGTGGTCGGGCGGCCAGGGCGAATTTTATCCGTTCCCCTGTTCGACTTCATGGGCGTGGCGACAGAAGTCATTAATGTCAAGCTATCCTTACACGAGGCACTTACAATGTATGTCAGAACACCACGGTTGTGGAAACGACGCGTATGAAAGTTGACCGAATCGAGTTGGTTCATTCGAACTGTGACGGGGTATGGCACTACTGCCACTAGCGGAAGATTAACTGGTAAACTTACACTTCACGCGTCTCGTGACACTGCTGGTGTTTTTCGTGGTCTGCAGTTTAGTTTTCGGCGAAAGGAACGTTTGTGTGGCCACTATAAAGTTGGCATCAAGATCCCTGAATTGACACTCCAGCCGAAAGCAGACTGACTAATGGAGTGAACTGACATTGTGACACTGACAGCTATAATCATGTCAACATTCATTCATAAATTGATGTTGTGGTGTTGGAAGCCGTGTAACGCCTAACGGGCGTGTTCAGTATTCTGACAGAAATCTGAACCGTTATTACCCTGTCTTGTCTGAGCCTTTCTGACGGGAATGTTACGATCTCAGTGTCAGAATGCAGAGATGACACATCATTGAGCATTTTTCAAGACACTCCTTCGAGACAACTCACCCACTCTTCTGCAAGACAACTGATGGATAGTTTTTCAAGTCAACCTATAGACATTTCTTCAAGACATCTGGTTGATATTTCTTCAAGACAACCAATTGACAGTTTGACACTTCTACAAGACATACTGTGACTCATGAACATAGTCATACAACTTGCAAAGTCACTGCAAAGATTCACACTGAATTTTTGGATTGATCACAATCACATACTTTATAATGTATACTGATGCCTTGCTTGCTACTTGACAAGCATAGAAAATGATAGCATAGAGTATTTATATTCATGACTGAATAGAGGATATTATATTGGGTTTAAAATACCAACATAAAATTAATTATTTTTTCAAACTCATTTATAATTGCTAACTGACAATATCTGTACACATTATATATATATATATATATACCGATAGTACTGTTTAAGATAATGTACAGAGACTTTCACTGGTTAGTTGATCATGATATTTCATATAATTAAAATCCCATTATAAGGAATTCTAATTTCCCAAAGTATGCTTACATTTTTATTGTTGTATTTTATGTTTTAATCTTCATTGCTGTAATAGATTCATCATCAAAAATCTTTCCAAGTTGGTATTTGAGAGACGAATGAATCATGATTCATCCGATAGAAAGTTATATTTCAGGTGAAGATTTAGTGATCTGCCAATATTCAGCATGTCATTCAATTAGATCATGAAAATCCTTGTGCATTCCCTTTAATACTATTCTAACAGTGATCTGAAAAAAGTTTATGTTAATATCTGAAATGATAGCACATTTGTGAGAATTGTATATAAAGATGACAAGGCTTGACATGGAATTGGCATGTGTGTCACAATTGTCATGATGTATCTTACAGTAACGCATAACTGAAGGATATTATGTTGATAAGACATTCCTGTTCTTTTTTTTAATGTTATATTCATTGCTCATTGAAGGTGATGACAGATGTTATGTAATAAATTGAAAATTCTGACTAATGTGTACACTCATAACTTTTTTAATTTAATTTGTTCTCACAATTTTGCTGTTTTATTACCTCACCCTGCTGGATCCACCCAAAATATCGAAATTACATTTTGTCACATGACTCGCACTAACCAATGAAATGTCTTAGACAATCTCACAAACCTTTGGTTTGTTCATGAGCTGTTAATCAATTGTGGCTATCTTAATTTTGACATATCTTGCAGGAAAAGTAGGTGCATTTCTGTAGTATTCCCCTTTGTGCTATTTTGATTTTTTTGTATTACAAATATATTATTATACTTTAGGGTTGTTTAAACAATATTTCTCATATCTTACCCAGTGCCATCAAAGAAGGTAAACTAGTATTTGGTGCAAAGTATTACATTGTTAGAATATTGGGAAAATTATTCATTGCCTATATATTTGTGTTTTAAAATGCCAAGCACCTTGCTGGAAAGCTGAAGTTAGCTGAGCCAATAATTGTTTGTGGTTTAGTCAATCTTGGCTGATATTATGGGTAATATTCAATAAGTAGAAGTATCTGCTCAGCCACTTGTGAGAATGGAAAATTGTAAATTAATTTCCTGTAACTCTGATATGGGGTGTAGGCGTTTGTGCACCATGCCATTTTGATGGTTCCCACAGCATGATCGGAGGAGACATACTACAACAGTTAATTCAGTAAACTTCTGCACATTGCATAGGATATCTGCCAGTAACAATGAAGTCAACTGCCACCCTGGCTTGCGAGGATGTCTGCCAGTAGCAATGAAGTCAACTGCCACCCTGGCTTGCGAGGATGTCTGCCAGTAGCAATGAAGTCAACTGCCACCCTGGCTTGCGAGGATGTCTGCCAGTACCAATGAAGTCAACTGCCACCCTGGCTTGCGAGGATGTCTGCCAGTACCAATGAAGTCAACTGCCAACCTGGCTTGCAAGGATGTCTGCCAGTACCAATGAAGTCAACTGCCACCCTGGCTTGCGAGGATGTCTGCCAGTAACAATGAAGTCAACTGCCACCCTGGCTTGTGAGGATGTCTGCCAGTAGCAATGAAGTCAACTGCCACCCTGGCTTGCGAGGATGTCTGCCAGTAGCAATGAAGTCAACTGCCACCCTGGCTTGCGAGGATGTCTGCCAGTAGCAATGAAGTCAACTGCCACCCTGGCTTGCGAGGATGTCTGCCAGTAGCAATGAAGTCAACTGCCACCCTGGCTTGCGAGGATGTCTGCCAGTACCAATGAAGTCAACTGCCACCCTGGCTTGCGAGGATGTCTGCCAGTACCAATGAAGTCAACTGCCACCCTGGCTTGCAAGGATGTCTGCCAGTACCAATGAAGTCAACTGCCACCCTGGCTTGCGAGGATGTCTGCCAGTAACAATGAAGTCAACTGCCACCCTGGCTTGTGAGGATGTCTGCCAGTAGCAATGAAGTCAACTGCCACCCTGGCTTGCGAGGATGTCTGCCAGTAGCAATGAAGTCAACTGCCACCCTGGCTTGCGAGGATGTCTGCCAGTACCAATGAAGTCAACTGCCACCCTGGCTTGCGAGGATGTCTGCCAGTAGCAATGAAGTCAACTGCCACCCTGGCTTGCGAGGATGTCTGCCAGTAGCAATGAAGTCAACTGCCACCCTGGCTTGCGAGGATGTCTGCCAGTAGCAATGAAGTCAACTGCCACCCTGGCTTGCGAGGATGTCTGCCAGTAGCAATGAAGTCAACTGCCACCCTGGCTTGCGAGGATGTCTGCCAGTAGCAATGAAGTCAACTGCCACCATGGCTTGCGAGGATGTCTGCCAGTAGCAATGAAGTCAACTGCCACCCTGGCTTGCGAGGATGTCTGCCAGTAGCAATGAAGTCAACTGCCACCCTGGCTTGCGAGGATGTCTGCCAGTACCAATGAAGTCAACTGCCACCCTGGCTTGCGAGGATGTCTGCCAGTAGCAATGAAGTCAACTGCCACCCTGGCTTGCGAGGATGTCTGCCAGTAGCAATGAAGTCAACTGCCACCCTGGCTTGCGAGGATGTCTGCCAGTAGCAATGAAGTCAACTGCCACCCTGGCTTGCGAGGATGTCTGCCAGTAGCAATGAAGTCAACTGCCACCCTGGCTTGCGAGGATGTCTGCCAGTACCAATGAAGTCAACTGCCACCCTGGCTTGCGAGGATGTCTGCCAGTACCAATGAAGTCAACTGCCACCATGGCTTGCGAGGATGTCTGCCAGTACCAATGAAGTCAACTGCCACCATGGCTTGCGAGGATGTCTGCCAGTAGCAATGAAATCAACTGCCACCCAGGCTTGCGAGGATGACATAAATGACAGTAATTTGATTGGCAAAGTGCATTATGTACTTTGGTGGAAATCCCACACAATATATTCACGGAGGGGTTGGGTGGTGGTTTAAACCAATCATAAACATGACATTGTTTTTGTTAACTTATCGGAGACCACCTCTTAAATGCACCTCTGCTTTACCAGGCACCTAACCACCGTGTTAATAATTTATTATAATTGATGTAGAATATTATTCTGAAATGCCTTTACCTCTACCCGTGCTGGTCAACTGACCGCATGCTTGAACACACACGCACACACAGCCAGCCTTGGAGGTGTCACGTGATGTTTATATTGCCAAATTCGACTCGTGGCACGCGTTGTTTTGCCGGTCGCTTAGCGACCGATACTCGGCCTACGCCGGTGTCTTAGGTGATAAACAAGCAATGTGATACAAATAGAGCGCTAGACCGTGGGTGAGATTTGGGTGCGAAGATATTGGTTGCAATGCGGAAGGTACGGGCGTTGCGTCACATTCGATAGCCGTAACTTTTGTGGTGCTGGAGCAGAGCTGTCAACTGCAGCCGTGGCTCGAGGTTCACTGCGAGTACACGTGTCGACACCGCTCGCCGCTGAAGGTGTGTCCATTGTTGATTAATATTGCCCGTGGGGGACAATCACAGGTCACTGTATCGGGATTGCCACCGGGGCAAGTCACTGGATCTATAAGGCTATGTGGTTAAGAATCGTATTTCCCAACACATTCATTGCTACTAAAAATAAACAGCAGGCCTCCTATGATTGTTTTTTATCGTAAACTCGTATTTTGATCCTATAATTATGTATTGTCACAAAAGTGCCCTATTGTTTTCATATAGTTTGACCCCTGTCTGTTTATATTCGAGAGCATCGCCCTGAATTGACCTTTTAAAAGTAGACCATGAATGTTTACGCTGTTAAGACATGTACTATACAGTATGACAGCTATATGTAAACGTAGATCTGTGTATGTCCTACATGCACCATCCCACAATAGTGATGACTTTAGAAACTGACGCGTGAAAACCTAACGCACGCACACCCGCTCGCGCGTACGCACGCACACACACACACGTGTACGTATGCACGCACACGCAGACACATACGCGCGCACACACACGCACGCACGCACACACAGTGACACATACGCGCGCGAAGACACGCTCACACACACATCCACGCCCACGTAAAATAATATTGTGATATTTTATTCTAGTCTGCTACGAAATGGTGCTGAAAAGAAGCAAGCACGGACTGAACACCGGATGCACACTCAAGTTTGGTCCGTGTATCGGCAGTACTAGTTATTCCGCGTCCACACAAACCGTTCTGACGAAGAAACAACTCCAAACCAACGACAGCGCCACCGCCGGATGGTGGTACGACCTGCTGGCGGACGACGGCGAGATTGCATGTGACGACGGCGTGCAGTACTCGGTCAACAAACACCACCGATGGAGACTCCAGGTGTTGCTGTGTGGCACCATCGACGACATCCGCAGACTCTTCGAGCAGACGGACCGCACCGCGGCTCATATATGTCGTCTCGTGGTTGTCGAGGAACAACTGAACGTCGGTAGACACGCCTGCGTTGGCTACCACGACAGTGGGCAGCCATTCTGTCACGTCAGGCCGCGGAAGAGGTATTCCACGGCGTCGGACCTAAAAGAAAAGAGTCGCTTGGTTGGAAGGAAACCAGAGGAACAACGATTTGGTTCTGGGACATCGTATACAAAGACGCGGCATAAGCGGAAACTACAATCTGGGCACAATAAACACTTTCGGGGCGTACAGAGGAGGCGGACGTCACCGAGGAGATGGGACTCAGGTGGGGAGGAGGACTGGGAGCAAGAGGAACAGGATCATTGGCTGGAGGTGGTCGAGTATAAGATCTCCACGCCGCAGCCCGTGACGGCGCGTCTACAGCTTAACTACCAACGGGACCGTAAGTTTAATACCAGTTCAACCAGTGCCGAATTTAGGGCAAGCTAGGCAGACTGGGCGGTTGCCTAAGAGCCTCAAGAATATTTTTACGGGAGCCTCCACAAAATGCTTTCTGTGTAATTGTTTTGATGTCGAAACGTTTGAAGACGTAATTTATTTCTTGGATGCTTCAATATTATGAACAGTAGTGTTCTAAATGTACAAAAGTCGTATTTTGTAGTGGAGTCAGTATTTTAGAATGTATGAGGAGTGAGAATCATTATGATACGATACCCGTTCAACCACTGTCCAGGGGCCTTCACAGCCCTAAATCCGGAGCTGCGTTCAATAATGGGTATGGAAATCCCACCACCAAATATGAACTATTATAACAATTGCACGAATATTACGATTACCTTTTTAAATGTGAGGCTGATTAAATGTAAAATAATGCTTGCCGTTTATAAGATCCCTAAACGATAAATTTATAATTGTAGGCTCTAACAGCTCAAACCATAATAACGATTTATGTCTACTATTTAAAGTTTAATACTGCGGTTTGTCGTTGGTTTTTTAGTAGTCATTGGTTTTAATAATTATAAAAGAACGCGCTGAATTCGTTCCAGCGAGTCGCAATGAACGGAAGGAAAACAAAACTCGAAGAAGCAAGAATAAGATGCACTGGTTTCTCCGCGGATATTCACAGCACGACTTTAGTCGTCCGTCTATGATGGAGCGGTGGCGATATGCAGACCTCAGTGACGACGAAGAGGTGATATGCGAAGAAACAATCAGCAGGAGGAACTTTGACTACGACTTGACGCCGACGAAGCAACACCAATACATAGAGAAACATCCACGGACACATTCAGCGAAACGGATACATGCAGATAGTATAAATTGGTCATCAAATACGGCTACACCATTGTTCAAAGTTCACGGCAAAGGTACGGCGATATACGAGCCACGAGGAAGCACATCCGATGTGGGTGAAGATAGTGAGGTGGAAACTATGCGGGATTCCCCGTTTCCCCGGGGTTTCAGCCCTTCCCCGCGACCGTCATCCCTTGTGTGTCGGCTCCGAGCGGACGGTCTCGACCCGGAGTACCTCGAGGCACGGTACGGCCAGCACTACATGGAAGGCCGCTGTCAACCACGCCGGTTCACCATCAACGCATCTTGGTTGCATGCAACGCGAACGACAGGAGGAAGCAGAGCGAAGGGACGAGAGGTGACCCTCGTGTTCTGCGTCGGACGGAAGGTAAACCGACGCAGTTGGGTGACGGACGAGAACTGCTCTGTCGTTCTACACGACGCTGTCACCTCGCAGTACGTTAGGTAATGGCCTCGACGAAGAAGACATTGTTTCTTTGTTCTCTTCTTCTATTTTAATTCGGGCATTCGCGGTGTTACACAGTTGTCATTTGTCAATTGGCAGAAGTCGTTTATGTTAGCATGTTGTCCAATGTAAAATGTAATGGATTACCACATTTAGATGCGATTGCAATATACAGAAAAAAACAATATCTTGTTGATCCAAACCTGCTGTCTTCTTCGTTGTTTGATCCCTTTTATTAAAAATTATCCGCCTACTACTGCCTAATGTGTGACATATATTTATGTACTAAAATTGTGTTAACTGTTCCCAGAGTGCAGCTGGAAAGTGATTTGTCAACGAAACAGTCGTTGTCTGACGACCTGCATACAACGTTTGGGAGCTTCACCAAAGTTCACTGTGTAGATGACGTCGTTCAGCAAAGTGTCCGTCACTTAGTCCGGTGGCCGGAGGAATGGGTGGACGTGGTCAGGTGTGGATGTCGTCTCGCTTGACGATAGATTGTCTGTCTATTTATATACAGCTATGCATACATAGTACACATATTAATACTTACCTAAGCATACATACCGTACATATGAACATACACACAAACATGTATGCGCACGCACACATACGCACGCACACATACACACGCACACACGCACATGTTTGTGTGAATTGGACCATTGTATGTGTTACATCTCAATTGCGATATTAAAGCATCACCATCATCATCTAGTTACACCATCATCATCTAGTTACACCATCATCATCTAGTTACACCAAAACGTAAGCGTTCTGGCAAGTGTGAAAGTTTATGTGGGTTATTTGCTTTGTCGAGGGCTGTCAATGTATCGTTGTAGTTGGTCGGCCTATCAGTGGAGCTATCCACTTGCTGACGTCAATACATTAATAACAATCACTCCACTACATCTGCGGGATTTATGTAAATGAAATAGCGAACCGAAAAAGTAGGCGCTTCCCAGAAATGATGAGATTGTGTTTGAAGGAACATGTCTGTCGGATGTGAACTTTTCAGTGTCTCGAGTGATCTTAAAACTATATACTCTGTCATATAAGAATATGCGTTTAGCTTGTCTTGGACACCTGAAATTTGAAAACGTATCTGACAACATGTTGCACCAAGAACTACCAACGGTATCTCTTACAGCAAATGTCCGTCAGATCCACGAAGCACGTCTATTGGCCCCATTGACCAGCGACTACCGGCGGTCAGCCAGGATGACTGTTTGGTCAATTACATCAACTCAGTGTGTGGCTGCAACATCCGTGTCTACAACTCAGAGTGGGATATGCTTGCAGACGCCTTTGCTCGACTGGAACCAGACAACGATTTGCACGACTTCGTCACGCCAGGGCACACATGTGATTACGGCGGTCAGGTAAGCCCCCTCGACTGTAAGTAGTAAGGTAGGTCCCTTACGAGTTACGCATCCGTTCCCTGGAGGAAATCCCTATCTTTTAACATGGGATTTCCCCAGGGCGCTCCAAGGTTAATTAGCGCGTACGCTGGAGCGCCCCGGGGGAAATCCCATGTTAAAAGATGGGGATTTTCCCCCAGGGCGCACCAAGGTTAATTAGCGCGTACGCTGGAGCGCCCCGGGGGAAATCCCATGTTAAAAGATGGGGATTTTCCTCCGGGGCACTCCCGGGTTAAAGGATAGGCCATTTTTACCCCATGTTAAACGTCAAATCAATTTATCGTACAGGTATACGACGACTTTTGCACCAGGGCGCGCCTGGGTTAAAGGATAGGGATTTTCCTTCGGGGTACTCCCGGGTTAAAGGATAGGCCACTTTTACCCCATGTTAAAAGATAGCAAATTTTTCCCATGTTAAAGCATAGGAGCTATTATCGTAAAGGTATTCGACGACTTTTTTGAAAAAATAAAATATACCGAACAGCATTTGAATATGTCACACACAAGATTGCTTGGCCCATAGGCCGAGGCTCCGCCAAGGGACCGAGCCCTTATTTGGTTGACGATGACATGTCTAAAATGTGGTGTTATAATAAGGTGTAATTTATAATAAAAGGATTATAAATTCAGCGGAGGTCGCTTTATCTGAAGTAATGTATACGAAATGTAGACTACATATAGGACTATGTTATATCAGAACCTATAGCCTCGTTTTTTCGAACAGAGCGACCATCTTGGAATTAGACGTTTGGTATAATTTCCTTACGGTAGTACCTAAATTCGTGTCTCTTATAAAACCCGTACTCGAGACGTGTCTGGACATGTTTGTTTGTTGCGAGCGTGAGCGTGCGCACCCTGTATGACGTGATCAAACTGCTTCGCGCAGTAATTTTGTACGCGAGGTGATTTGGTCAAACATGTAGTGATTTGGTTAGCCATCGTTTTGAACTTGCGCGCTTGAATATAATTCCATCATTTGACGTCATGGTCAGTGACGTCATGGTACACGTAGTAATTTTGTGCGCGATGTGAGTTGGTTAAACAGGTAGTGATTTGGTTAGCCATCGAGATGATGTACAGAAACAAGGCGGTTCCCGGAAGTAATATCGTAGACCTTGTGAATGACGTCCATGAGACCACGAGCGAAGGTTTCCCATCCCACTGGTTCAAACGACTTTCGTTCCGGGAACCGCCTTGTTTCTGTACATCGTCTCGCCACGATCGTTCCAACTTAAGGCACCTTTCATTTTATCGAGGAGTCACCGTGCTTTCTGCTTCATAGCTTTCGGCATGCTGTGGACGATTTCGTTTTCGATGTTCTCCTTTTCGACGATTTCATTTTCGGTACGTGGTTGAAGTTTGTTTTCGACTTTGCTGGGAATTTTTTCGATGACCACACGCACGGGTTCTTGGATATGTTTGTCGGAAAGATCGTTGTACCGACTCAATACCTGGTTATACAACACGACCTTTTCCCTCTCGTGTATATCACTTCGTTCTAATATGTCTTCCATTTCGTTGTCGAGTCGTTGTAAGACACTTTCGATAGGGTTAGCATTCGAAGGACGCTGTGGTTGAATGTTTTCCAAAATACGGGGATCGACCAGGGCCATCTTCTTTGTATACTCCATGGTCACCTGAGATGGAGACGGGAATGTCGAGCTTGTTGGTGGAACCGCAGGTACATGTGTCATAGTGGGCGCCTGAGATGGAGACAGGAATGTCGAGCTTGTTGCTGGGGCCAGAGACACAGATGTCGTAGTGGGCACCAGGACAAGTGGTTTCAGCGACGTAGCGTTTGTCAACAGTGCACAGCGACTGTAGGCACTGTGTCGTTTCAAGTTGTCCCGACGTGTGAAATGTCTCTTGCAATCTGGGCACAGGAAGACCGCCCGTGATGATGGTGTGGGCTTGTTGGCAGCTGGTAGACTAGTCCATAAGCTCATGATGTACGTGTTTACTGTTCAAACGTAAAGAACGGAATGGCTCTTGGAACTCGACGGTCTAAGTTTGGCTTGTACAACTGCCTATTGCAGTGGAATTCCGTCGAATCGGTGAAATCTCACCCGATAACCCGTCTGTTTGCCTGAAAGAGGAGGGATGCCACGCGGTAACCCGTCTATTTGCCTGAAAGAGGAGGGCTTTGACGCGACAACCCGTCTATTTGCCTGAAAGAGGAGGGATGTCACGCGATAACCCGTCTATTTGCCAGAAAGAGGAGGGCTTTGACGCGACAACCCGTCTATTTGCCTGAAAGAGGAGTGATTTGATGCAATAACCCGTCTATTTGCCTGAAAGAGGAGGGATGTCATGCAATAACCCGTCCATCTCTATCCCTCCTCCTCCTCGCTTTTAGCGTTTCAGCGCCGTAGATTGGTAAATCTCATCCGTAGTCTCGTGCGATATCTCGTCCGTTGTCGCAGTAACCCGTCTATTCCGAGTTTCTTGTCCCTCAAAGAGGTCGACTTTGTCTGTTTGTGTAAGGCTATTAGTAAGGTTCCCAACACATGCTTTGCATTACACTATGAAAAAGACACAATATGAGGTTTGCACCTTTTATTCATGTACAACACAAACGTATTTACATGTCACACTCCATAACTACAAGAACCAGAGACTAAACATTGATACAGAGTCTTGCAAAGTTTAACCGTATACAAGACAAAAGAAAGTTATTTACAGGTCACCCTCCATTACTCTCAGAACCATTTGTTTCATAGTGTTTCGCCACTGTTTCGAAACGGCTTCTTGCAATCAAGTATTGATATTACACAACTGTTCGACTGTTACGTCGGATAGCTTCACACCTGCGTCTAACAAAACACTCAAACAGTCTTTCACCACTGCAGTTGAATTAATGGCCTCCATCTATGTATGCCCCTATATTCGACTGTATATGTATGTATCTATGTATATCTCTATGGGTCCATTTTCGGTTACCAATACCAGGTTAGGTGTTTTACAACAGAAGCAAGTTTGAAAGGTTTACCGAAGACGCACGACATTAAGCACTACAGTATGGAATAAAGATTAAAAAAACGTTCTAATGGGCATTTGTACACTTGACCCTTAATACGGTAAACTATATAAATAATGGTACATCTTATCTGAAAGGTTATTATGTTCCTGTACACCTGTACTGTTCTATCATAACACTTCAGTTTGTTACGCATCTGATTCGAAAAACAGATTTGCAACCAATTCTTTATTCGGTAAGTTTGGTGTCAAGGCCACCAAGTTGACATCGTGTCTCGCGCATAGTGCATCGGTGCATAGCGTGTCGATTGTATTTACTTCTTTAATAATAACGATGAAGAAAATTATATACATACGTACATACGTGTGGGTTAAGAATGCTAACATGATAAAATGATGAAACAGTACTATCGGTCTCTAGGTCCAGATGAGACACAGATGCGCCTTGAACAGGGAATACCACTTCAAAACAGTTTGGAACCAGTTTGAAAGCAGGCTATCAACTGCACTAAACTTGGTAAATACAAATTGCGTATGACAAATACTGTTACATGACAAAGGGTTTGACCAAAATATTACACAGATAGCAGGTAGTTTGAGTAATTTATCAGGTAAGTTCCTGTCGTTTAACGTAGGCTTTAGCTCCTATGTTTTAACACAGGACAAATACATGGATGTTTTTCCAACACATAGAGCCTTGGGCTTGGTTACCAGTTCATACCAGTTCATACCAGAAGCCTAGGCCTACGGGCCAAGCAATCTTGTGTGTGACATATTCAAATGCTGTTCGGTATATATTTTTTTCTCTAAAAAAGTCGTCGAATACCTTTACAGTAATAGCTCCTATCCTTTAACATGGGAAAAAATTGCTATCTTTTAACATGGGGTAAAAATGGCCTATCCTTATCCTTTAACCTGGGAGTACCCCGAAGGAAAACCAAGACACTCATGAGGAACGTCCACCATTAAACATAATCCAGTGTTAAATTTAAGAAACTTTGTAAAAATGTAAAAAGCCACTGCCGTATTACCAAGAGAGCTCCATTTCCATGACAGTTTTCAGTATACAAGATCACTTTTAATAACAATAATAATAATGACAAACTTCTATAGCGCCTAAATCACCAGAAATCTAAGCTCAGAGGTGCAACATACAAGAATCATTGGACAAGATCGTTAGCAGGGACAAGCAAGAGTCGTCATTAGAGAAAGGGTCCGCTGAAGGTTAGGGTGGAAATTTCAAATAAATAAGTCTTCAGTTTTTTACGAAAGATTCTCAGATGATTTTAAAGCGGTGATGAAAATCTATCCCACCTATATAACCGTTGCAGGAGAAAAAACGATTCAAATATAGGCCTACTAAGATTCTGATCGCCAATGAACTATGCTTTCCAGAAACTCCCGTCAGGAACATGTTAAAAAGGGCCATTAGAAAAGAGAAACCATAATAAGAAATCGTTTATTCCCTCCATAATTTTTTCGTTAAATACGGGTTTTAAGTAAACCGTTTTCGGACAGCGCGTGCATATACGGATTAGTGTGGATTTTTCTTTACCAGTGTTAGTAGATTTAACAAGATTGCCACCCAGAGAATTAACTCTAGGTGGCAGGTGGACAAGGAAGCCCTTTGGCTTATCGAGAGTCCGACCCTTTTATCTATATGTATCGCGCCCTTCTGAGGTGTGTCGATTTTATTTTTAAACATTCACGCTATTAGCACCCACACAATCAGCAGATAATCTGTTCCATCCATTTACAGTCCTTTGTGAAAATGAAAACTTTCTTATATCTAATCTTCTCTGCTCCTTTGCTAATGTAACTTCATGTCCTCTAGTCCTTCTATCTTTCTTAACTGAAAAAAAAAAATGTCTATCAATATTTTCATAACCATTCAATATTTTAAACACTTCTTTCTGATCTCCTCTCAATCTCCTGGTCTCTAGTGTTGTTAAACTGCATTTTTAGGCGTATTTCGTAACTAAGATCCCTTGCTCCCCTCTGCACTCTTTCTAGCATATCTATGTCCTTCCTGCGATATGGCCTCCATGCTTGACTACAATATTCTAAATGAGGCCTAACTATTGTTTTGTACAGCGGTATTATTAGCTCTTTTTCCTTATACGTTATGTTTCGCCTAATTAATCCAAGGATTTGACTTCCCTTTGAAGCTGCAATTCCGCACTGCTCTGAAACCTTCATATCAGCACTAATGGTTAACCCTAAGTCCTTTTCTTTTACAGTAGTACTTAGTACAGTACCCCCCATTGTATATTCTACCTCTTCGTTCCCATGTCCTGTGTGGAGGCATTTACATTTCCCAAAATTGAACAGCATTTGCCACTTTTCAGACCATTTGATCAACCTGTCAAGATCATCTTGTAAATGCTGTCTATCTCCATCACTTTTAATCCTTCTAAACACTTTTGTATCATCCGCAAATTTCAACACCTTGCTTGTTATTTCATCATCCAAATCGTTGATATATATTAAGAATAACATAGGTCCTAATACTGATCCCTGTGGTACCCCACTCAATACCGATTTCCAATTTGAAGCCTCCCCATCAACTACTACACGTTGTCTTCTGTCAATCAGCCATTGTTCTATCCAGTTTATTATACCATTTCCTATGCCATGGGCCTTTAGTTTCAGCAGTAATCTTTGATGTGGTACTTTGTCGAAAGCTTTTTGAAAATCTAAGTAGACGATATCTACCGGTGGTACCTCATCTACTCACTTAGTGATGTCTTCCAAAAAACATAACATATTTGTTAAGCATGACCTCGTTTAAAAAAACTATATTGAGATGGTTTATCAAGTTTTGTTTAACAAGAAAATCCACCATGTGATCTTTAATTAGTCTTTCTAATAATTTGAAAATCACTGATGTTAAATTCACTGGTCTATTGTTCTCTAATTTGTTTCTCGAACCTTTTTTAAATAACGGTATAATGTTTGCCTCTTTCCATTCTCAAGGAACCACTCCCTCTTCTAATGACAAATTGAAAACTGTTGCAAGCGGTACGCTAATTTGTTCTACAATTTCCAATAGTAGTTTGGGCTGAATCCCATCCACTCCAGGTGATTTATTATCCTTCATAGCCCTTATTTTCTTAGCTACCATTTCCGGGGTTACAATTAATTGTTCTAAATAGTCTGAATCTGCCGCCTTGAACTTAGCCTCTGGTACTGGCAGTGAACTAATATCTTCTCTAGTAAACATTGAACTAAAGTACTCATTCAGATCTTCTGCCATTAAGAATCCCTCTGATATTATATTTCCAGCACTATCTTCTAGAGGACCGACCTTATCTTGAACTTTCTGTTTGCTTCGAACATACGCATACAAACTCTTGCTGTCATGTTTTATACTGCTAGCTAATTGTTTTTCATAGCTTCTCTTTGAATTTCTAATTTCAGCTGTAGCTTGGTTAAGTGCTTCTTTATAACTGTTGTATTCTTCATAATTTCCAGTACACCTATATGACTTCCACATCATTTGTTTATACTTAATTTTTCTAATGGCTTCTTTCGATAAGTGTTTCTTTTTGGACCGTTTCCCTTGTTTTTTGAAGGGTACAAATTTATCGACTATGCACTTAATTTCACTCTTTAATATATTCCAGCATTCTGTTGCTGTCTTATTTTTCAGTGTGTTATTCCAGTCTATCTTTTGCTAAATATTTCCTCATGTCCTTATACCTTCCTTTGTGGAAATTTTTCCTATACTACTTTTTACTATTCCTTTCTGTTTTTACTTTGATGGTAAAATGTATCTGGTTGTGATCGCTACTCCCCAGTGGCTCACATATATTGACATTGTCAACTAATTCATTCTGTGAGGACAAAACTATGTCTAACACATTCTCACCCCTGGTTGGTTCTTGCACATGTTGAGAAAGGAAAGTATCATGAACTAAAACTAAAAACTTGTGGTCCTCACTCCCCATACTCTGAAGAGATTTCCATTGTATATGCCCGTGGTTAAAATCCCCCATAATAATACAGTCCCGTTTGCTCACTTCCCTTATAGCGTTTTGTATTTTTTCATTCTCTTCTAAGCTTATGTTTGAACTTCGATAAACTAACCCAACTGTTAACGTTGAGTTTCCTGTAACTATGTTACACCAAACAGCTTCGCAATCTGCTTCTCTTTCTAATTTTATTTCATAAGCCTGGATAGATTCTTTAATATATAAAATAACTCCACCTCCCTTTCTTCCTATTCTATCTTTTTTAAACATTACATATCCTGTCAGTCCCATTTCAGCATCTGATATATCGGTGGTGGTCCAGGATTCGGTTATACCTATTATATGAGGGTCAATATCTTCTACCATAATGTTTAGTTCATTTCTTTTGTTTACTATACTCCTTGCATTTAAACAAACACATTTATATCCAGCTTCAGAAGAGTTTTCCAGACGGTTATTTGCTGATTTATTTGTGTTGTCTTTATCTATGCCTCCATTTTCAGGCTTTTCTGTGAGTCCCCCCTGCGAATCTAGTTTAAATAGATGCAACCTGTCCCACTGTCAACAGATCGCAGCAGGTTCGCTGAGAAAACTGCTGCCCCCTTTCCACTAAGATGGAGGTCATCTCTCTTGTACATATCTTCCCTCCCAACAAAGTATCCCCATAAATCTGTGAATCCCACCCCCTCTTCTTCACACATCTGCTCAACTAGTGCGTTGAACGCCATCCTCTTGCAGTTTCTATACGTTGCCCCTCTTCCTCCCATTACTGACAAAATTCCTGACAGAATAACCTGTTCAACTCTTGTCTTCTTTAGCTTCCTCACTAACTGTTTATACTTCTGTACTATCGCAGTTGTTCTCTCCCTGTCTGCATTATTTGTTCCTACATGTACCAGTGTAGACCCCCCTTACCATGTCCCAATACCTTCTCTACCCTGTCAGTCACATGTTCAATCCTAGCCCCCGGTAGACAAACAACGACGTATCTTTCCCCTGGCTTAGTGTCTTGTCCGTCTTTTTCATAATGGAATCGCCCATAAACACCCTCTCTTTCCTCATTGCCCCCTCAGTCACTGCCTTAGAATAGCTCCTTCTTCGGTTTGCATCTGTCTGGTTGTTGTTGTGGCGTTGAGGGGACTGAGCCCGAAACTTCAGTAGAGCACACCGCTGTCGATTCGCTCAGACATCACATTGGAAGGCGGGGAGGCAGTGCTGCTGATAATTTTTCGCGGCGACGTCCATACATTTTTCGGCTAAAAACTCGATTTGTACCCCTTGAGGCTCGCGAAAAACCCCACCTTCAGGCTATCCAGAACATCAAATTCCATCCAAAAATGCACCCTTCTCCCTTAATATGGGAAGGATAATCGTATCTCCAGCTCTTCCACCTAAAATATTTGGGGGCTCAGCTCCCAATCCCCCCAGTTCCTATGTAATTAAGTCGTAGATCTATTCTTAGTATTCCCACTAGGCGCTCCGTAACGTTATTTCATTCCAAACAGAGTGTAATGTAAGTGATACTGTACATAGATAAGTAATAAAGTGAAAAGTTGGAATTTTGGTTAGGTAAAAAGCTGCAAAAATACCCACAGTTGTATTTACTCAGTTTTCTGTTCGATTAGGACAGAGGTGTCTTGTTTGATACGAAGGACCAACTGGAGTCAAGCAACTACTGCGACTTGTGTCGAAAATCAATCGACAACGACGTACATGGCATCCCACAGTGCACTGCGTTGTCGACGTGCCGTCACTGGTTCTGCAACGAGTGCTGGAAGTGCCACCTGGCGGAGAGGGTCCGTCTAGAAGATCTGCTTATTAACTGTCCGGTATGGATGACATCTTGTTCGTTTATTCAGCAATGATAATAGGAGGTAATCTAATAATAATAATAATAACAACAATAATAATAATAACAATAATGATAACAATAATAATAATACCACCTCTGATGTGTGAGGATGATTCCAGATAATGGAATCGACAAGGTCTCTTTAATACACCGGCAATTATTTCAGAATAGTTCATTACATCCACCCATGGAACTACAAACCAAGTGCAGCAGTTATCACCATTAAATTATTTTGAACTTGTGGCGCCACCAAGGGAATGTTGATCACTCAATTTATCCCTTGAAAGCAGTTAATAAGTAAAACGTAACTACCTTTGTGTTTTAATAAACCACCAGTTGGTAGATCTGAGGCCTATGGACCATGGAAGCGAATGCATATAGATTAAAGAAAGAGGCTATTGGGCACTGGCACGTGGGAGGAGATACACTTGCAGTTCCCCCAAGTTAGCATATTGATATAGGGTGTCTGTTGTTGCAGTTTTGCTGTTAGCCACAGAAGGGTTTTGCAAAAAATCTTACCCATCCAAGTCGTCTAACACGGAGTCACTTACGGGCCTCGATAACACCATCTTAATTAATTGTTTGTTTAGTTTGACCAACACGCTAATGAGCTAGGCCTATACGGTGTCTAGTACTGTCTACACGTAGGATGTGCACTGACTGCGCAGGGTTTGGGATGTGCTGCGAGGGTGGACCACGTCACGCTCCTGTCTCTTGCCCACCTTGCTGTCTACACGAACCACACTCGGCACATCGCGGCGACATCGAGGGGACGTAGTGGCGACTGGCAGCCGTGTCCACGCACACACTGTGGACGACTTGCTCGTCTCGAGTCGCCGTCTACAGGTAGATGTATAACTGTTCTCGTAAACACCTGGTTAACTATATTGTTCGAGTTTTTCATGCTTAAATAACTTATTAAAAATACGTATTCATGTTTTAACTGTTCATTACCACAGCTCGTTTAGAAGTATGATATAAATAAAACATAATTGCATCGTTATAAAAAAAACACCGGCTAAACTGCAAGACGTTTTTCAATACACATCGACCAGAATTAATTATAATCGCCAACCTTTGCTTTTTTTAGATATATAGGTACCTGTATGCAACATCGCGTTGTTGAAAAGACAGACGATAACACGCACATACGCACGCACGCACGCACGTTCGCTCGCACGCACACCCAAAACCATACTTGACCCTTCCCCACACACGCACGCACGCACGCACGCACGCACGCACGTAAACACAGATACTTTCCATATTTCAGCAGAAGGTGGTGGCGTGGTTTGTACCTGTGGTGCCACCTGGTGTTTTCGTTGTCGACGAAAGGTGCACTGGCCGGCGAATTGTGTCGACATGGCGATCTACGAACACATTGTGAAACAGCGACGTAAGTAGTCCGCACTTTACTTGAGACAGTTGACTCCATCTCGAGAGGCGAAGAACACTTACATGATCGAAGGCTCTGGGTTCGGTACAACCATGACCTTGTGACTGTTTATATACCACCAAACTACGAGGCATATCTACTGTACAGTTGATTTGTAAATTCACCATCTTAAAATCAATTTCCCAATAAAGTGCAAGTAATGTTTTCTTTCTAGCCAGTCTGCCTTACATTCTTGGCGGTCCACCGCAGTGTTGATGAATTTATTGCATCTCTTTTCATGATGTCATGCTTCATAAGTTTGGCTTGTTGCGCCTCTGAGCTCGGGTTTCGGAGGATTTAAGCTTTAGGTAAGGGTTTAAGGAAGACGCTGGTAAGTAGTTGTTTAAAGTGGAACGGCAAACGGGGAACGGCAAAAGACATAAGAACATACATGCCCTCTAAGTAGAGGGCAGGAGATGAAGATCATGACTGACATTCAAATGGGAGAACTGTGTGAAGAGAGATCTAACGAAATTGGGAGAGGAATGGAAAAAAGCGTGAGATGGGGGTTGGAGACGGTTGGTGAAGGGAACAGTGTGGGATCAGAGACGGAAGGAGAAGGAAAACAAAAAATTAGTACATCGTTCCCAGCCTCGCCCCAATATCTAGGGACAAAGAGGTACATCAAAAACGTGGTAGCGTTATTATTATTTACCTGAATGCAACGACGCCCTTCTAGGATCCGTCGCGCCTGGCCGACGCCACAGCAACTCACCTCTGAAGAGCGGCGAGCGAAGGGCAGGAGATGTCAACTCGGCAAACTTGGACAGGTCAATGAAACATCGAGAGGCGGGGCGCAGGTGGACATTCGGCCACATCCACAAGAAGATAACAACTATCATCAACTACCATAAGGTGCGTGTAGAGGGTTACGTCTTGCCAGTGCAATTTTATTTTGGAATTAGAAACGTGACTTCAGAACATGTCGTGGATCCAGCGTTCTGGTTGAACATATCGTCCATTAGTTAGAATATTTCTTCTGATAGTGTCTAAGAGCAGCAACAGTTTCGAGATTCACATGGATACATTGCTAAAACTGACCCATACAAGTTATGTATTTTGCTTCTTGGTCTATATATGTCTAGTGCCACAGCGAGATTGAGAGAGAAAGATGTGGGGCTGGACAACACGTCAGCAACGACAAGACTTCAGTAGTATTTTAGAAAAAGAAAACTAATTTCCTGTTTGTTGAGAGAACAGCGATTGATGAGAGTTGTGACCGATCTCACAATATGTGCTGGATATATATGTATCCACGCCTGTTACGTTCAACGTCGTCCATTCTGCTCCAGATAATTTCACAGAGGAATCAGCCGCAACAGGAGACGGCCGATTTATACCGCCGGACCTTCGACTCACTGTCAACATTCGCTGTCCAGGTCGGTCACTTGTTCACCCCTTTACAGGGGTGCTGCTTAGTCGTGTACTGGAACACCACTCTATAATGTTGTTGCCATCCATTGCCTCTATCGGTTACTTCTCGCTCCTCGCTCCTCGCTCGCGCTAACGCTCCTCGTTACTCCTCGCTCCATCTTTCGGGCGTCCGTCCGTTATACATGCCAACTCACCCGGGAAACCCGGGAGTCTCCGCGATTTTTTGCGTATTTCCCGGTCTCCCAGAATACTGACATATTTCCCGGAGTTTTGAAAATCTCCAACAGCAACCCTCCTACCGTCTTCGAGACAGCGCGACTCAACGGGAGACGTGCTGAACTGCTGAATTTCAGGCAAAAATCTCTAACAGCACCACTCCCCCGTCTTCGAGACAGCGAACCGCTGATGTTCCGGCGAAAAATCACCAACAGCCCATCCGCCGTCTTCCGATGTCAAGATCCGAGACTGCGTGTTGAACCGCTAATAAATCTCTGGTTTTTCAATTAAAAAAAGTTGGCAGGTATACTCTGCCTATCTAACATCCCTTTGTGTAGTCCTCCCATTTCAGCTGTGGTCTTTCCTTATGTCTGCCTTCATTCTTATGAACTAGCTGTATTACACCCCGTGTCTTCACACGTGTTCTTCTTTCCCCTTCTATCCACCGTCTGCATTCCTGTATTTCTCCGGATCGAATTATTCTCGCAAACTTCTGTTGCTGTTGCTCTGTCAGCGCCAATGTTAACTCTAATAATTGTATAACTAATAATAGTATGAATTTTCAGATACACTCAGTCATGGAATGCATGTACGTCTTCATTGATGCGTGCGGCCTACGCACGCGCAATCGACGACTTGAAAAACACGTGGCTACACTCGAGTTGTTGCTTGACAGAATGCAACGGGTGAGTTCGACTGTTATCGACGATGAGATGAAAATACTTGCTGATATCCCATGACAAGAACAATGCATTGAACAAATTCAATGTTATTAACATTTTACGTGCGCTAGCGCTGGTTCCTTCCAGTAACCATGAAAAGAAAGATAGTATCATTCAAAACGGGGTGCTTAACGTTGGCCGGTGGCTGGGTGGTGCGATGGAGTACCTTTCGAGATCTCAAGAGGGGTGCAGTTGGAGGTTTTCTTGAGCCTTAAGGGAGGGTGTGTTGGGGGTTTATAGGTAGCTGCATGTGCGTGTGTGTTACCGAATCGATTCAAATTGGAATTCGTCGGCATATTTCTCGCGTTATCGATTGTAACTGTAGCAAGTGAACTGTTAATCATAGTGCAAGGCGCTGTCCTGCTCCTTAGCAGATAGTAGGGTGGTTAGGACAACGTTACCATAATTATCATAAGTTCATAGTTATGAAGTATGAAGACAAACGTTAAGCTCTATATTGAAGCTGTTATTTGTTCTTTTAGCTTTGCACTATATAAAGTTTACCTCGCATGAAGTTATTGAGTGAAATTGTTTGTTCGTTGTGATGTATAACAATACTACATTTTGTTAACAGCTACTGTGGGAAGTTCGAATGGACAACATCGACTATATCCTTACCCGACTTGTGCTGCTGAAAACTCAACAGAAAGACACCATCAAACTGATCACAAACTGCGTCAAAGAGACTCGTACGGAATTAACAAACGAGAACGGCTCATGACATAGTTGAAAACAGTTCACCCGGACTCCGAGTTGATCATTCTCTATCACATAGTCAGCCACTAAGATTAACATTGTACGCAACAAACAGTTCAGACATGAATTCATGTTGTATGGCTGCCGTGTTAAGTACCTCGTAGTAAGGTATAGCTTGATAAGGAAAGAACCTGAACATTCTGAATAGTCACCGAGACATACATCAGGTGATATTGGATGACATAATTGCATAATAGAAATCACAGGCGTAATTGTCCAAGGTAGTCTGCTGTTACCATGAAGCATATAATATAATCAACACAGCTATTCTTAGTGCAAGTATGTAACAACGAAATATATGAAATTAGTTAATAAATCAACACATTTTAGGCCTATACAGCAGCAGAACGTGGACATTCCTGAGATATCAAGGGGATCAAAATGAGGGCGTTAGAATGATCATTTCGCTATGACGATTTAAATACACCTGTAATGGCGGCTTTTGTATTACTTGTTTGGGGAATGGCTTGCTCCAAAATATCATCTAACATGTCATGTAATCTTTGTGCAATGCAATTCAATTATTTCAATTTATCATTGATGTATATACAAATATATTGATATGAGAAGCCCTTGTATATTTAATGCCAAACGAACCCGATATAACTGGTGTGACATCAAATATTCTTTGCTCCCTAATGTTGTCTTACGTTTACAAATGTGTAGTTCCTTACTCGGATTCACACGGAACTATTTCACATAATGTTATGTTGGTGGTTAGCTAAATCACTGACGACACAGAAAACACGGACTGGCCAATTGCTCGCTAAACAGCTCCAATAAGATGAATGTCGCTCATGCGATTTCAGATTAACACAAATATTAAATCGCATTTTGCACACACTCTCCCACGCACACAGACTATCGCACGCACACACACCACGGACATACGCGCGCACACGATTTCGCAGTGTTTCCGGTGCTGTTCAAATGGTCGATTACTTGGTGTCTGAATCGCCTCCGAAAAAGTATCGTAGCAGAGCTGGGGTGCAGTCGATGCAGCACAGCCGGAACACGTGTGCACATGGCGTGTCACGTGCACACTCGTTCAGCGCGTACACGTCGGTGACATCAGCACAATACCCAATCGACTTCACACATATGTGCTTCCGGCGTTGACACGTCGCAATGCATGCCGGATCCCCGAACATCCCCGCCATTGCTGTGCACAACAGAGTAGCCAGCAACAGTTGCACCAGCAGACATCGGTTCTGAAGTTGAAACATAATATGTCACAGCAACTGCCTGTAATCTGGTATTCGTGTACAGAGTTGAGTGAAATGGAACAACATGGTATGAATGAACTAAGGCTTCAAGTCAAACAAATTTCAGTCAATTCGAGTTTATACTACAGATAGGGTGGTCGGACAAAAAAAATTTGTTTCGTAAAAAAAATGATTTCTAATTTTTCCCTGATAGTAGTCACTATAAGTAGTACAATGGTATTTGTTTCATGTATCAAAGTGAAATATTAAAAAAACTAC
This sequence comes from Paraescarpia echinospica, assembly GCA_020002185.1. NCBI lineage: Eukaryota > Metazoa > Annelida > Polychaeta > Sabellida > Siboglinidae > Paraescarpia > Paraescarpia echinospica. Next base: position 12,355,701 of record CM034531.1, read on the forward strand.
AGCTTGGTAAAATTTCGAATTTCATAACATTTTCTGACGGTTTTCTGAAAGATCTAATTTTGCATATAAATCACAAGAATTTTTGTTATAATTGATTTCCCCTGATAATAGCCACTACTAGAAGTGCAATAGTGCTTGTTTCATATACATAAATGAAATATTAAAGAAACTGCAGTTTTGTAAAGTTTATAATTTCATGCTTTTTCCGACAATTTTCCGGTGGATTTGATTTTGCATATAAATCACAAGGACAATTTTTCTAAAAAAAATTCCCACATAGTGGTCACTATAAGAAGTACAATGGTATTCATTTCATATAGCTAAGTACAACATTAAGAAAACTAGTTTTGCAAAATTCAAAATTTCATGAATTTTTCCAAATGTTTTCTAACGGATCTGATTTTGTACATAAATCACAAGAAAATTACTTTTTATCATCTTCAGTCTTTTGCAATCTATAAAGAAGGCCAATACAAAATTACATGTAACAATAAATACACACATAAAAAAGTAAATATACACACACACCATGCATTACAATAGCATTAAATCATGAACACGACACAGCAACTGAGTAAAGATGATCAGTGTGGTTCCATCTTCATAACATTAAAACAACTGTATGAAGTTACAACCACATGAACGGCTTTGTTGATTGGGTTGTGGATTAGAACCACAAAATTACAATACTAGTCTCCCATTACACAACACTTGTTATATTGGGCAAAGCCAATAACTGCTATGATTGACAAGCCAATTAACTCGTAATACACTGTGGCACAAAATGCCAATAATAGTCCCCCATTACACAACACTTGTTATATTGGACAAAGCCCATAACTACTATGATTGCCAAACCAATTCACTTGTAATATACTGTGGTTAAACCCATTGTTATCATCAACAATAGGGCCTACTATTATACTTATTTGTCTATGATTATATACAATTAACAGATACAATAAATCATAATGTTTATTTAATGTATATTATTTTATGTATACTATATAGTGACAAATACAAAGATATAATCTTATTCTGTAATTTTAAATATAAAAAAGAAAACTGGTAGATACATATCAAATACAAAAATAGTAGGCCCTACATCAAAATCATTTATAACGATACAAAATTTTATAAACAAATAATAATACAATAAATTAATTGAAACATAAATTATCATAAATTGTAATAATGTAACCAAAACACAATATTATGTATATGCTAAGTAGCTCAAAAATGGTATAATTGAACTAAATACCAAGAATACCAATAAATAAACTAATAATATATTAATATAAACATCAATCAGTTACATTAAACATGGCAGCAATGAATTAGTCAGATGTAGTCATAGGTACTTGGCAGTATTAATCAAAGTCACCCGCTGTCAATCACATCGCTATCCGAGTCACGAATGCATTGTATACCATGATGCACTGCACGCGTACAGGGAAGAAGGCAAAATGGCGATTTCTTTTCAGACGGGGGTTCCATAAACGGACGTTGTGCATGTTTGTGCTATCAATTGGTAAGCCGTCGCTGTAATCACGTTATCGTTGACACAATTCTTTATCCTTCTGCATATGCTTTCCGTTGAAACCGACTAACTAAATACTCACAAAACATCGTCAAACATAGGCCATTTTAAATCCATAATTACTATAATTTTTTATCGACGGATTACAATTATATTTTCAGATTCCTTTTCCTCTGAATTTCCTCTTTCTTCATCACATTTCAATATGGATGTACTCATTAACATAATCTCGCAAATCATTTTGATAGGTGAGGCCTGTCAACGTGATCCAAGATGGCCGCACGCATAAATCAAGAAAACCAAAATACGACACTGAGAATAAAAAAATCATTACCGCTAATAAACACCGCCAAAACATTTTTTTTCAGCGCAGGCACACATATTGACATTATTACAACATAGGAAAATTCGCAAACCAACAGGTAGAATGCATGATAATAAACTACGGCCACTAAACTGGGACCCCTGTCTCCCATGTTGTCAGAAGGGGAGGTAAATCGGTCTGACCTCCCTACTACAGAACATAGAACGACAATACCTAAATAATAGCATTAAAAGAGATAAATACATCATAAATAAAATTAATCTAATTTAACTACTCAGGGAAGAGCCTCGATTTCAGATAGACAGTGGCAGGTGGTATTCGTCGAAGTAAAAATAAAAGTGAAAAATAACGAAGAGCAGTGGAAATGTAACAGGTGAGATGGGACATACTGGTAGGTAGCCTACGACAAGATGATCAGGTTCGACAAATGTAACAGGTGAGATGGGACATACTGGTAGGTAGCCTACGACAAGATGATCAGGTTCGATAAATGTAACAGGTGAGATGGGACATACTGGTAGGTAGCCTACGAGAAGATGATCAGGTTCGACAAATGTAACAGGTGAGATGGGACATACTGGTAGGTAGCCTACGACAAGATGATCAGGTTCGACAAATGTAACAGGTGAGATGGGACATACTGGTAGGTAGCCTACGACAAGATGATCAGGTTCGACAAATGTAACAGGTGAGATGGGACATACCAGTAGGTAACCTACGATAAGATGATCAGGTTCGACAAATGTAACAGGTGTGATGGGACATACCGGTAGGTAACCTACGACAAAATGATAAGGTTCGACAAATGTAACAGGTGAGATGGGACATACCAGTAGGTAACCTACGATAAGATGATAAGGTTCGACAAATGTAACAGGTGTGATGGGACATACCGGTAGGTAACCTACGACAAAATGATAAGGTTCGACAAATGTAACAGGTGAGATGGGACATACTGGTAGGTAAACTACGACAAGATGATAAGGTTCGACAAATGTAACAGGTGAGATGGGACATACTGGTAGGTAACCTACGACAAGATGATAAGGTTTGACATGTGCAAGACGTGGTTTGCTGTATTGGATATAACAAAGGTGCTAATTAAGATATTGCTGAAACATGAAAAGCCGGATGTGCAAAGATTGCCCGGAGAGCGATGATTCTGTTTTCACGAAAATGCTGAAACGAGTGCAGAAAAAGATGGCTAAAGAACCAAAGACAAAATTAAGACAGAATAACTATGACAGGTGTCTGCGGAAGAATTGACAAAGAAGGCGAACAAAATAATAACTGGAGGAAACGAACAAATATAATTGCTAATCGATGTCACACCAAAAAGGGGGAGCACGCGGAAACAATACAACACTGATTCGCGAACATTGTCGCAAAACATAAAACCGCTCAAGTGATCCAGAAACCGGATACAATCAAATACATTATGAAGGAGGCCCTCAAACTAAAAGAAAAAGAAACCGCAGATTAAATCAGAAGAAGCCTCAACCACATTATTCAAGGAATCATAGATGCAGGGAAACGGAAAAATAGAAAAAAGATGAAAAACATGTGATCGAACTCGACAAGTTCCGTAGCAGATAACATGCATTGGTAAAGCTAATGAGGGCGGAGAATGTAGGAGATCACCGAGGATCTACTCCAGATGATTATATAGTCAATTTACCAGAACCGGTTAGGATATTCACCAATCGTTGGAGGAGTTCTTACCAAATGTTGCGCGCACATAGGAAGTGGTGCTGAACAAGCTGTAGCACCTAGAGCCTTATAAAAAACCTCGAATGGACAATATGTATTCTACGGTACTCCGAGATGTGGCCACTTCTTTATATATATCGATTCAGATCATGGCGATGGGGCGGTACCAAACGACTGGAAGTGTGCAAATGTGACCCCAATATGCAAGAACAAGGGGAGTAAATCACAGTCCAGTATTCATAGGTGAGTGAGTATAACCTTACACATATCCTAAGTTATGGAGTCCGTTATTAGAGATGCGATTGTAGAACACTTCAGAACTCAATGATTTGATCAAGGCATCGCATCACGGACTTACGAAGGGTAGGTCATGTTTAACAACCCTCTTGGTGTGTTTAGATGAGGTAACTTCGTACGCATGTCGATGGAGGACTGCTGGTAGATGTGATTTACATAAGGCATTTGACCGAGTCTCACACCGCCAACTCGCACTATGCGCACATGGAAAAGGAGGCAATGAAATAGGTGAGTAACGGAGTGGCTATCCGAGAGGGAAATTGGATAAAACTCGGAATAGTCAGCTGTAAAAAGCGGGATCCCCCAGCTTAGGGACCAATTCTGTTTGCTACTTATATAAACGACATAGACGAGGATATTTGTAATAGTATTCTAGGTGACAAAACTCTTCACTGAAATAGCATCAACGGAGGAAGCGGTTACATTACAAGATCTCAATATAGTGCATGGATGGAATGTCAAATGTTCTTTAATACATATAAATGTAAGTGTGTGCACTGCGGCCACAAAATAAACAACTCGACTACTTCATGGTCATATTGACCCTATGCATACATCACACGAGGAGGAAGTTTGGCTATAAACTTATAGTCAATTGCAAGGATAGCCTGCATCCGTATACTTACCCCATGTGCCATGACTGTTTCGTTTAACTCTCTTCAAACTGCACAAACAAAACAAGAGCGTACAGGAAACAAAAGAACCGGTCCCTGCGAGAAATAGGCTATTCTCTTTCTAAGTCTGGCTATAAACACAATTTCTCGGCATAATAAAGCCCGTAATGTATATAAGAAAATAACAACAACAAAAAGCAACTAATATTCTAAGCTATATTTGCTGGCGTAGAAATCAATATGTAGTTGAGCATTTTGAAACAATCCAATCACAAATGCCAACATCCACGCACGGATGCACGCACGGACGCACACACGCACGCAAACGCATTTTGGTGCAGTTTTAAATGTTCGCTTATTAAACCAGTGGATCAATAGTTTCGCTTTTCTTCAAAGGGATATTTCGAATATGATGTTAATATTAGTCAATGTGGCCTGAACCAGTTTGTTAATTTTTCACTTCTCTTAAAACACCCACGATACGACACAATTAACTGGAATGTTTACGTAACAATTATTGGATATACAGTATATTTTTAGTTAATGCGGCTTTAATAGGCGAACGGGAGTGTGAGTGTGTCGTGAGGGTGCGTGTGTTTGTGTGTGTGCGCGCGTATGCGTGTGTGCGGTGTGTTAAGCAATTCACAAATGAGTTAAAATACAACATTCACTCACCTTTCGCACAGTTACAGACGACCCTGCACCATTCGCCGACTGACACGTAGCTAACAGACGAGTCAAGATATCGCACTCTGTAGACGACCGAAGACAAGTACAATTGACATTCACTTCAGTTCTATTGATCTCTCATCTAACCTCTATTTCAGTCAGTCGCTCACCAAAAACGTGCAACTACTTTAGACATCAAACTGCAGCAGTCTTGACAACGGGCATGATACTTTTTTCTGATATACGTTGCAGGCTATATTAAGCTGAGAAATTGTGTTTATAATCAGACTTAGAAAGAGAATAGACTATCTCGCAGGGACCGGTTCTTATGAGGTGTGTCCTGTACGCTCTTGTTTTGATTGTGCAGTTTGAAGACAGTTAATCAAAACAGTCATGGCACATGGGGTAAGTATACGGATGCTGGCTATCCTTGCAAATTCATATATGTCTATAGCTAAACTTATACTCCTTGTGTGATGTATGCGTAGTGTCAATATTACCATGAAGTAGTCGAATTGTTTATTTTGTGGCATACACGTTGCCTATGGTTAAGTTCGTAACCCTATTATGATTACACGGAAGGGGTTACATGGAGGGGGTTCATTTCCAAAAGGGGGTTCACAAAAAGGGGGGTTCGCGCGACACTCTGACCCTCCCGCTGGCTACAGCCTAGGGGCTGGTTACATGAGCGGTCTAGAACATTTCCTTAAAATATACAACAATAATAATTACGCGCCATACATCCGAATAAAAACCTGTTCAGCAGATGTGATACAGGTCAAAATAAAGTAAGATAAGTTAAAACCAATTAAGGAGAGACACTGCAGCTAAAATGACATTCTTTGATAAAAATACTCAAAATGTGATTCTTCTGTATTCTGATAGCATTTTATGTTTACTATTAATAAAGATCTCTTTTATAGCATTTCCATACCTCTAAATAACTTATATTCATAGTCATTGCATAGAATGAGGTGTTGTAAATAAGAACTAGAAAGAAATACATTGATTACTGTACTATTGGAGGAGTTGCAATGTTTCCAAAATATTTTCTCTCTCCGGCGGCCATCTTTGATTGTCGCCACAGATACGGGGGGTCTGGCATAAAAAATCAATATATTTTATTCAATAAGACACTCTACATCTTGGGCACAAAACGTTCCATTAATTGTACATTTAAAAACATTTTCTTTCTAGCTGCCATATCTCTCTGTAAGAAAACAACACTTTTACCGGACCTGAAGAACCTCGACTATTGAAGCTACCAGGCCTACACTGCCGCAGGGCAAGAGGTGACATGATTGAGACATCTAAATATCTCCGTGGTATTTATGAAGTCGACGAAATGCCAACGATGGATTGTAACATGGTGGCGAGGACAGTTTGAAACAGAAAAAAACATGCGTGATGGCGACGCAACGATGAAACCATTTCAGGCATAGAACTGTAGACAGATGGAACAACCTCCCGGAACATGTCATGCAAACACCAACTAAACAGTTTCAAAAAAAAAAAAGACAATGTTTGTGTCTTTACATGTTTGAGCTACATGACCAGTGTCCACACACATGCACACACACCAGTAAAGACAGGCTAGTGGGCTACTAGCTTACAAGAGCTGAAGAGGATATGTATGTGTGTGTGTGCGTGAGCGTGTGTGTGTGTGTGTGTGTGTGTGTGTGTGTGTGTGTGTGTGTGTGTGTGTGTGTGTGTGTGTGTGTGTGTGTGTGTGTATGCTTGCATGTATGCATGCATGCATGTATGCTTGCATGTATGCATGCATGCATGTATGCATGTATGCATGTATGCATGTATGCATGTATGCATGTATGCATGTATGCATGTATGCATGTATGCATTATGTATGTATGCATGTATATATGTATTCATGTATGCATGTATGCATGTATGCATGTATGCATGTATGTATGCATGAAGGTATGTATGTATGAAGGTACGTATGAAGGTATGTATGTATGTTTAGCACGTGTGGTACTAAAAGCACCTCGTTTCTCACAATCTCTGCCCCTGCTTAAACAGTTACATTGGCTTCCAATTACACATCGAATACAATTCAAGTTAGCCACTATCACATATCGTGCCCTTTCTACGCAACACCGTCCTATTTGTTTAGTCACCTTCGTTTTTCCGTTATACCCAGGGATCTCAGATCATGTGTTTCACAACAAAAATGTTTTCCGAAAACCAAACTTAATATTGGCCAATGTACTTTTTCTATAGCTGCACCCAAAATCTGGAATCAACTCCCTATCACTTAAAAATCATCTGAGACAATAGCTATCTGTCTGAAGACTTATTTATTTGAAATTGCATTCCTACCCTAACCTTCGGCGGTCTCTTGCTCTAGCGACGACTTGTGCTTGTCCATGCTAACGATTTTGCCCAACCATTCTTGTATGTTGTGCCTGTAAGCTCAGATTCCTGGGAATATAGGGACTATATAAGTTTATTATTATGCATTATTATGCATGTATGTATGTAATAATATAGGACACTGGCGTAACGTAACAATGACACTATAACTGCTGTGAGATCACAATAACGTGATGTATGGCGCTGCTGGTCGTCAGACTGTCACTGTGGTGACGTTGTCACAAATTTTCGTGGCAATGGTATTCACGGAGGAAGCACACTGCCAAGCCGGTTATTGCAATATAACTTTACATGTTTCATTTGCAATTGTTTCTATTATGAAAATGGAAAGACTGTAGATTTGTGCGCGAAACAAAGGCATATTTTATGCCACTGAGCCTAAGGACAGGTTTTTTTTAATGCAAACTTAAAGGATATTATCATGGCGGAAATAATTTTTGATAAACCGAAACACAGGAAATTTCATTGAGCGCCAAATTCGGGAGTTCACTGAGCTGTACTAATAACTGGCTAGACAGTCGTAGACACCGTGTCTGAATGCTTCACAGATAAGATGGTATTAAAGAAATAGGTTTGCAGGGTTGAATGGTAACGAAACTCGAGCCGCTTGTTCAGGGGTGGATCCAGAGAGGGGAGTTGGGGGGGGGGCACAAGAACGTCCACTGGCGGCCGAACGAAATGGTGCCGCGCCGCCGTAACTTCAGCTTCTTGGCTGGACTGGTGACATCGGAAGACAGGGGGAGAGTGCTGTGTGCTTATTGTACCCTGACCGAAGGCACCTTTCCAAAGGTCTAGGGGGGCACGGTCGCGTGGGCCCATTATAAAAGGTCTGCGGGCACGCCAAATTCCTATGGACAAGGGGAACACATGCCCCCCCCCGTTCGTAGCTGAATTGACCCACAACATTGTACAAACCATCGTCTGCATTATGAATTATGTAATCTATAAACAATTGTACGAACTTACGATGTTAATTCTCGGAAGTTTCAGAAAAGTCTGATCATATTGAAATGAAGGAAAAAAAGCTATATGTCATGATTCAACAACCTTTAATAAACACAGCAACGTAATAGATGTAAACAATGTACATATGGCAATTATAAATTTCTGTAAACTGCAGGCAATTGTGTTAGAACACACCAGTTTTTATCACAGTTTGCTCCATTGAATAAGCCATGTTACAATTTAACAACAGCCAATATTGCTAAATAACATCCAGGCACAACCAGTACGGCATTGCTGTGAAAGTTCTCCACATCACAACATAAAACAGGGATGTCTGCAAAGATTTCCGATTGTGTGCGTGTGTTCGTGCGTACAAGTACGCACACACATACACACACACAGCTATATCAGACAATGTATACATATGGAATGGCGATTCCATGTTAGTTTAATGATATGTATGTTAAAACATATTCAAGTACAAACTATTTTATATCTTCTGAAGACAAATGTGACAGCACCAGAGAGACCATCGGAATGTTAATTATAAATTCATTTCGGTGTACAGCAAGATTTGTTGCAAAGTACACCAAATAAAAGCAATTTAACCATCAACATAAGCGTAACACACACTGGGAAGTGTTGCCGACTTGACGAAAATGCAATAGTTGCTATTTTCTTAAATAAATTTGTTAGTGCAATACGAAGAACAAGAGGTTGACAACTTATTGTCTGGTATTCCCTGAAAAATAGTAAAATAAATATTGTTAAATTAACATTGCATGTTACAATACAACATGACAAGACCAACGAAACATTAACATATCTGACATTTCGCTTAGGATTCAAAACATAAATATTATACGTTGTACGACATCACTCAAACATGCATTCAAAAGAATGGACGAATATAAAATTTGAGATTGAAGCCCCTATCTATGTCGCAGTGCTTGCACACACTTAAGCACATAACTATATAGTTTGGTTGTTGCTTTATGCAACTGCACCTATACCAGAGAAAACCATTAAGCAAACAGTATATCAGATATGTCAATGACACAATTATTATAAACAATTATTATTATCAAACTTGTCTTTCTACGTGGCACAATCAATGAAAAATAGCAGGATTTCTTTGAAAATTTGTTAGAAAATGGGAGATTTTTACGGGTAGAAGCCTGGATGATTTTATGATGCCCCTGAGAACATGAGTGCCAAACATAGGAGTCTCCCACCACTAATAGGACCTAAAAACAGAGTTATGTTCACACACAACGTTCATGATGTTGTCTTCTTTGCCACCGCCTTTTGTGTCCATCTCATGTCTGGTGCTGCCCTCTGGAGGATATTCTTCTGCTCTGACATGAGCATGTGGAGCTGAGAGAAGATACAGCTGGTGTTTCCCATTCGCACCTCACCAAGCAACTGAAACATAAACCAGCAATCTTGACATATATATATATTTATATATTTTATCTCTCACAATTAAAAATAATCAATAAGTTTAGTTTTACAATTCAGAAAACAAGACACTGACCAATATGTCTACATCATATTTCAGGATCACATGTCAAGAAATAAACTGCCTGCACTTCGATATTAATGACTGAATATTTATATTGATTATTTTTGTTTTTTCCACTGATGATTGTAATCCTTGCTTCTAGCTCTGGTGTATATACATTGATGACTGCACTTCTATGGCAATTATACCTGTACCTTATTCTATATGATGAATGTATGTCTTTTTTATACTTTTTAAATTAATGTCAATGTAAAAAATGGTTTGGATTGTGACAATAACATAAAGATACATTTCTGCGTAAAGAAATGTAACTACAATAACAATTAATTATCTCAAAACAATGACATTTTAATTTGAGCCAAATAGTGGTTTCACTAATGACTTCTGCTAACACATGTTAAATAGTGAGCTGAACTTGTGCCGAACACGTTAAATTGATTTATATTCATACAACACTCATGATATGATCATAGTATTATATGCAATTGTTAAGAGAAACATAACAACCATGGTCCACCTACCACTTCCATTCTACTGAGCAGAAATTCCAGCAGTGACACTTTTGTTTCCAAACACTGATTCCGAGTCTTACGGTCACACGATGCCAGCAGTACGTACGTGCATTCCAAGAATTTATGCATCTGAAAGTAATAAAAATCGTTAGCATTATCAGTTCTATGTTCATAATTTGTATGTGTACATTTTAGTAAAGAATCTACCCATGCATTAGTTTATTTGGAATTTATAAAGATTTTCTTCAAAATTTTCATTATGAAATTTAATTGGCAGCACCAATTTCTTTGCAATCTAGAACAAAAATATTAAACACAATTTCAAATCTGAAATCTCTGAATTATTTAAACACTACAAATCTGCACTGAAACAATTGTGAATACTTTGTTTGTTCATGAACTTGAAATGATGTAATGAGGCTCCAGAACGTAACTGAAAATTTTTGTTTCTTTACATTTTCTACTGTGCAAAACACAGAAAACAAATTAGATGGAATTCATATAAAAGGAAACATGCTCCTTAACATAACATGACAACATTACGCATATATACATCAGGTTTCAAAATTAACTACTTTCAGCAGTGGGAAACATTTATTACAGATTCCAGTGGTGACAAATATTACGGACATGCCTTCATAGATACAAATACTGAAATTGCATATTGTAAAATGCAGGTAATGTACACATGTTGACCACTTGCATGTACAATAAAGGTGTTTATCTTGTACAGGTAATGTACACATGTTGACTACTTGCCTGTACAATAAATGTGTTAAAGGTGTTCAGGCTGAGTAGGTTGGACCTGATCTGGTGTGGACATAGTGAACATGTGGATTGTTGTTGATGTCGCATTCTCTTGTTCATTGCAATGATCTGGCAGAAAGAATGTAACATTTGATTCTCAAGCAGTTGTCATATTATGTAACATTATTGAAGAGTATTTAGGGAACCAAGTACATTTCATCAATTCCAAGTAACTCAAATTCCAATGGCTGAATTGGCATTTCGATGACATGTACACTGTAATGTGCCCAACAGCTGGTTCCCCTGGTACAGGGAGACACTAATGATAGGCTTATCACTTAAAATCATTCTGATCTTAATAAGTATATTCATAATAATTCCTTTAAAAAGAGGTCATCTCTTCCTAGTTTTTTATTTAATTAATATCATGTTCTTAAGACAATATTAACTATGTTGAAGGTATACTGCCTGCCAAATTGTGTTTAGTAAGCCCGTAACAACAGTCGCAATTTGAAGGTACATGCTCAAATAGTAAACAAAACATCCAGTTTCAAACCAAGCTTTATTAGAAATATGGACGAATAGGGCAGAGTTAACATCTATACCCTTTGATGTTCAACTTTTCCACATTCAACACAACAGACTTCCTGTTACAAATTACTACGCCTGCTAATTCTGGGCAGATGGACAGAGTATGTCCCTTTAACAAATCCCACCTGTTGTCTTTTGATTAATGATGTAATCCTTTTGGTGATAGGGCTGTAGTTCCTCAGTATGCTTGCCTCATGGTGTTGTATTGCAAGACGCATGCGCCACTCATTGGCCGACAGATCATTTGCGTTGTCCAGTTCCATTACCTATGGAAGACATCAGTTCTTACAGTGATGACAATCATTCATGAACATTATTATAAAAATTATTTTCTGAAACTTTAATTTTTCACTAATATCAACATTTACTTATCCAACTACAAAAATAATACATGTTTATTTCAGACTAATGTCCATATATATATATATATATACATATAAACATAGATAGGGAGAATGAGAGAACAAGATGGAGAGAGCGTGAGCGATAGAGCAAGCAAGAGAGAGAAAAAACAACTGAATGGCAGACAACAGAGAAGACAACTTGTAGAACTTGTTGAAAGGCCAATAAAATGATCTTGCAAGTAAAATTACCGTTACAGTTCCATTAGCCTCACCATTAATGTGAAGAAGACAACAGTGCTGAGAAACAGTACCTCTGCACAGCAACCCATACACAGATACTTGAGTATGTCAACAACAATCTCAGAATCTACCAAAACAACATACGCAGCACACAACACAGCAAGTAATCAGTAGACTTTCCAGCTTCAACAACGCAATAATACAAGGAGATGAACCACTGAAGAAGAACTGAAGGCTGCTGGGTTGACAAGACATAGCAGCAAGGAGAGCTCAAGACAAAGGAGACTAGCAAGAACTCATGCAAGCACTAAGAGGATCCATTAGCAAGAACTCATGCGAACACTAAGAGGATCCATAAGTGATGATTACCGTGAGGCTGACACGACTCTTAGGACACATGAGGTATGGCCCGTGGTCCTGCCAGGCACCCAGACACTCCCAGCAGAAGCTGAAGCCACAGCGACACTCCATGTGTTGACACCCACCAGACTTCTCCATTGGATGGTGACACCGGGGGCATTTCTTCACGTAGGCAAAGTATGTGTAGCCAGGGTTGTACATCGCTACAAAGGGTAAGCAATACACCTGAGTTGATCCGAAGTGCCAGCATCAACACTGGCTTCTCTTGTGAGGGCAATGTACAGAACAAACAAATATGGAAAGAGTTGAGTACATGTTACATTGGCAACATTGCAATTTTACATATTTATTTAATACTTTATTATAGAACGATGATCCCAGTAGATGAGAACATTGTAACTGGTATTCCTTAGTTGAAGAACACATCTTAACTGTGAAATTATGGTAAATTTTTATTAGGTTCCAGAATGGTATTTTCAAAGAATGACAATGATAGTTTTTAATAATTGTTTAATTATCAGATAGCTACTGCAGTAACCTAAAATTGACAATTTGAAAACTAGTTTGACCTTAATATAGAGACTCCTCATCTTGTTTACATGTGTTACTCATGCTTTTAATGTAATCAACATAATTATTTTTAAATTCTTTTATAACATGCCTGTATGCAGTACCGGGTAGTTATGGTAAAGTTTACGTACATCTTTGTTTAACGAGTTTCCTGTACGTCTCCATGTGTGAACATGTCGCCGGCCAGTGGATGACTTGCTGACATTGAAAACACCAGGTGGCACCACAGGTACACTCTACACCAACGTCCAAAACAGGAGAATCTGTGACAGAGAAAATTTGTCAGAAGAATTGTTCACATAATATATAAATTTATATACAAACTAATTTAGTTTGATTTAAATGTAGAAAAATTAAGGATTTGGAATGTATTAACAGGTGCAGTTATAACAGCAAGTGGACAGGAGCTTGGATTGCAAACAAAGGTAAATTATAATACCCTTATTAAATTGTAATAGCAAGATAAACTGAGAATGAAAGACAGACCAATAGGCAAGAGAGTGACAGGAGGCTGCCATGAAAGATGGTGAGATGAACAAATAAAGATGACATGAGTATTACGTAATTCAAATATTTTGAGAAAAAAAAATGGTTGCTGGCCTTACCAGTAGACGGCGCTGTGACATGAGCGAGCTGCCCACATTTGGCACTTGGACACCACTGCCAATCATGACTTCGATCAACGGCGGCACTTGCAATGTGCTTCTTGTGTTTTGTGTAGATATGAAGTGACGTCAGAGAGAGCAGTGTCACAGGGTCTAGCCTCGTTCCACACTCGTGGCCCTGGAATATGGATTAGGACAGGAAACATTGAATCAGATCTGTCATAGAACCTAATTAAGTGATTACTTGTTTCAACCCGCACAAGACTACAATTGTTTCACAGGCGTGGTAATACATACCTCGTTAAAACTATGGCTTGTACCTCGTGAAAAAGGACAACAACATTCCTTTTTATGCAATAAAAAATAAGATTTTCAATTTAATCATATTGTTTAGACATTTTGTTTTAAAATTGCATAAATGCTGTATTGAATTAGTGTCACACGAGTGAGCCTGTAGACACAGACTATAACAAAATATACACAACAAAATGGAACAATGGATGTCATTCTCGAAAACGAGGAGACCTCTGATGATGACGAACACTGAACATTTATCATAGAACGATGTGTTTTAATATTGATTTTACTTGTTTTGTTCTTTTTTATTTATTACACATGGCTATACTGCTTGACTCTATGAAATAAAACATTATTATTACATACTTATTATACAAGAACTCAATATTTGTAACAATACACGGAAGCAGACAGTTGTTCTTTCTGAGATGCATAAAGTGATAAACATACACTCACCGGACAGGCAATTGACAAATCTCCACGGCGAACTCTCTCCACCAGATGGTGCCACCAGCATTCACTGCAAAACCAGTGTTGGCATGGTGACAAAGCAGTGCCTTGTGGGATACCATAGGCACCATTGTCAATGTAGCTGAAGCAAATGTTGCAGAAGATGCCAGAATAGTTGTCATCACTGTCTACAGGTTTCGCTGTATGTGTCTGCAACAGGAAGTTAAGATCATATAATTCACATGAACATTCCACAAATTTAATTATATATTTTCCCTGTAATTATATCTCCTTGACTTTTTTCCACTGCTATCCTTCTATAAGAATATATCTGTGACTTTATTTGTATTAATTTATATCTAAAAGGTAAGATTTTATATGACATGATAACCCAACAATAGAGCTGTTCAACGTGCCTTACATTTCTGCCAGACCTGCTCAATCAAAAACCAACTCACCTTCTCTGGAAAGTATTCAGCCATATACTGTGCAAAGACTATTCATTCTTTTAAATCCACCATTGCCAGATACATATTTACATAGTAAACTGAGCTAGGGACTGCAGAATACATCAATAATCCTGGCACAAAGACCTGCCAAACCTTGGATCTATAACCACCCAGAGCACCTAACTCTGAAAGTAAGTAATACGATCGGTTTAAGCTGCAATGGATAAACAAAGATCATGTGGATTGTTAAATGGGTAATTAGGGGGATTCCTGGTATTGTTATTTGATGTTGGGCGTGCATTGGTCTCGAATCAAGACTGATGCAAAAAATAAGTGGAACACAGTACAGTTAATTAAGTGAATTTCCACCCCCTGTGTAGGATATATGCCCAGCTGTGTGGAGCAAAGTGGCATCCCACTCTCAATCAAGAGATTCCGGGTTCGAATCCTGTGCTGCTATTCTGAATGTTTGACCATTTCATTCACTCTACATTGCTTCACTTCACTCAGCTGCTTGAATGAGTACCTGACTATAGACAATGGTGGATGTCTGAGTATGAATAGTCTGCACGCAGTAACTGCAGTGTGGCTGAATGCTTCTGGGAGAAGTTGAGATGTTGTTCAATTGAACAGGTCTACAGGTAACATGTAAAGTGCTCTGACCCATCCTAAGGAATGAATATGTGTTATTATATAAGAATATATCACCCATCGATTGAGACAATGCTTGTGGGGTAAGAATAATTATACTTTTATGCAGCAAACACACAGTACCTGCCGGGACTCGGATGCTGGACTGAGGTATTTGTCTGTGAGCAGCTTGCAGTCTGAGCTGTAGACATGGACTCTACATCCACGCAGTGAATTCACATAGCTGACCAGATCTCTGTCCACTCTTGCGTGTGTGTCACTGATGCCAGCCACATGTTGGTGTTCCCTGGAGACAGAATCCCAAGTCAGGTGACGACCAGAACAATTTTCCCAGTAAATTAAGGAAACAAATGGTTTCGTACCCTCAGTAAAAAGGAAGATCCTTGTTATTTACCAGTTAAACTGAGGCTGTCTGTTCGTTGTTTTTAACACAATGTTGATGGTATACTGTCCACCAAGTTGCATTTAGTAAACCCAAACCAGTGTTTGCAATTTGAATGTTGCATGTGTGAAATGTTAAATTTGTAAACAACCACTACTGGCACATAGTGTTTTGAAGTTGACTTCGAATGGCAAGTTTGGGACTGAGATTTCTTTATAGAATGAAAAAAACAATGTTAAAAACAATTTCTTACTTTCAAGACAACATTAAAAAAGACGCAAAAGTTGATAGGGTGACAAGAACAGTGAATTACGCAGAGAACACGTACATTTCATCTTGTTTCAAGTAGAATGGTGTCAAGTGCTGGATGGCTTCTTGCACGATGTCCCGAACACTGTGAATGTTTGAGAAACAACCAAATGTCCCTTGCAGGTGGTCAAACAGTGACTGCTTTGTGGGCAGATTACTCTCCAACTGGACACTACAAGAAAGATACGACATGATCTCAGTTCACACTGTCAATAACTTATAATCCCTACATCTGAAATATCTGTTAACAGAATACATTAATTTAAATTGTATGTCAAGCTTGCTAGGCATTAAAATAATATTCTAAGAGGTCAAATGTAAAAACTGTGAGATATTTTTTTACAGTAACCAATAGAATTGAATACATTTAAACTTTCCAAGTGTAGTGTCAAAACAAAATAGATAATTAAATTAAAATAATTATATACACCCATGAAAAAATTATCAAAATACTCTGAAAATGTTTATATGAAAATATAATTTTTTTTTAAAGTACAGATGACAGATCAAAGTATCAAGTTCCACCCAAGTGATTAAATGCTACATATTAACACCATTACTTACATGAATGAATGACAGCATGTGCATACATGTATCAAAGTGAAAATAACACAAAGGCTGCATGTAACAAAAAACTAATAACCTACCAAAAAACTTCACCGGCAGGATATTTAGAATTACCTGACATATCGGGTTGCATCGTGCAGCGAGTGACCACATCCGTTGACCAGTGCTCCAGGGCTGAACACCAACACCGCGTCATGTACTTGCATCTCTCCACCAACATCACTCTTACCATCTGTCGATCGTGTAACCAACCATGACAAGTCAACAGAAAACCTCAGAGGCAGACTCTGTCCTTCCCTGTATGCCTCTCCAAAGTCCATGACAAGAGATTCCTGGTGAAGACCTGCTCCCTTGACCTGAGAAATGAAGCACCTCGGGGTCGCAAGCAGCCAATCACAACTCAACGATGCAGGTATCTGCGACGACGACGAGACAGACTCATCACTGTCTACAGACCTGTCCTCCCCCTGCAACAATGATATTTCTTGTGGCTCATAGATGGCAGCACCTTTTCCGTGAACTTTAACGCACATTGATGCTGTGTTTGCAGACCAAATAATGTCGTCGACAGATTTCACGTCTGTCACTGTCATTTTCTTTTTCCTGAAACCCTCCTGGTGATTAGATTTCACCACAGCATCCATCAAATTGACGATGCAGGTTCGAGCTGCAGTTTTGCTGGTTGCCATTTCCTCTTCTTCATCTTCACTTGCCTCCGTATCGGACCACAGATCCATCAGGGATGGTTGGGCGAAATCCTTCCGTGTATATCCAAGGAAAAATGCACTCATCTTGTTTATGTTGTGTTTTGCCTTGCAACTTCTTGTGTCCTGGTAGCCGTATTCTAAACAGAAGAGAAAGTTGTAGTGAATTATTCATACAAAAGTGGATATCATAGACCATATCTCTTCAATCTTGTGTCAAGGCACACATTTAAATGTATTCCACCAGGGGAATGAATTATAACTCACTGAGCAAAGTCAGAAACTCAACATAACTACCTTTGGTTTTTTCAAACACAACACCAATAGGTAGATCACAGGCCACTGGTCCAAGGAAATGAATGAACGTAGAAAAAGGCGACTGAACCTCAGCGCCTTTTTCTACTAAAATGATACTCTAACAATCAGACCTCGGTACTCATGTACATTTTTGAAGTACTCGTACAACTTATGGGTCATGTATTCGTACTCATTGTACTCAGATTTCACGAGTACAGTACGAGTACATCTGAGTACTTTCTCAATATGTACCGGGGAAAATAAATTTATTTGTAGTTACAAAATGAAACTTTCCTGAAATAATTAAATGTTCACCTATTTGTAAACAGTTTGTTATTTATGATAAAATACCATCTTACCATCCATACACATTGTACAATCTCATTCTCTGATAACCATGACTATGATACCCAAACATGGCAACAGGCAGCATCTTTTTCCAGTCAGAAACACCCTGTTAAGTGCACAATAATACTAAGCTATCAGTTCAGGCCATAAATCTGTTTGTTCAATTAAGCCACCAGGATGTCATTAAAGAGTCAATTAGCAGTTAACCCACCATTTAGACAGGAAATGCCTTTGATGTAGTCTGGAGACCATGCTGCTGGGCACTGGCAGACATTGCTAACTGATAAGTCTTCCTCTGTAGAAGTATAAGGTGGCTCAAGTCAGACTACCTGCTATACTAGTATAGTCCGGTGCCTTCAGCCTGACTAAAAAAGTCCAAAGGAGATTTTGAGCCTGTTATATGGACATGTGCTAACCCTCTCTAAAACCAGTAGTCTATGCTCAGAAAATATAAATTGCAAAACTTCTAAGTATTCCGCCCTGAATGGTGCAGGCTAATTATGACTCAACCTTGAACAACTCATGTTCATTCAGTGCAATGGCAAATAGATGATAAGATCACAGGATGCCACTGAAACGAATGCCAACGAAATAAAGAGGTTTTTCAGTTTTCCTCATAACAAAATATTGATCAACTGCCATTGCATATTCCCTTGCGCTGAGTTAGATTAATTAATAAAATATGTTATTATTTAATATTTACATTTTTTTAAATGTACTCATACTTTTACTCGTACTCGTGATAATGTACTCGTACTTGTACTCAGCTTTTAGGAATGTACTCATACTCGTACTCATCCATTGTCAAAGTACTCGTACTCATGAAAATGTACTCGACCCCAGGTCTGCTAACAATGCCCCAAATTTAATGTATTGAATAATAACAGATACCAATGACCATGTCACTAGTACCACCTAGTGGGGTACGACTGTTACTAGACAAGTGGCGCCATCTAGCAGATGCCACCAGCAACACTGTTAAAATGAGAGACTAGGACCAAATTGTGATTGTGTGTGGCTTACCGTCCCTTCGATCACCGAATCTTGGCTGCGCCGTCACGGGCCATTGGTCGTAGAAGATGTACTCGCACTCTTCCATCCATGCCTCGGGTTCCCGCTCCTCCCTGTATCCTTCCTCCTCTGCCTTCCTTCTCCCTCGCAGCTCAGTCTTCCTCTGTATTCCACGGGAGTGCTGGTTGTGCCTTGGATTTCGCCTCTTCCGTTTTTGTTTCAGTAGATTCTGCTGTTCAGTCATCTGGGCTTTGCGCTTCAGATCAAGTGCGTAGGAACAACTCTTACTGGGGTAGACGTGAGTGTGTGTCGCACCACTGTCATGGTAGCTCTTACAGTTGGCCGGTGCTGAACTGTGTAAATCCGTCGGTATTACTTGTCTATCGCTGACTATGAGCCGACATAGACTAGACCTAGGACAGCTCTGGTCCTCCACCACCGAATGGATGTCATCGACGGCTTCCGTCAAGACCTCCAATAGTCTCCACCGTCCGTGTTTGTTCAAGGAATAGTGCATGCACTTGCACGCTGTGATGTTGCCATCATCAACGAACGAGTCGATATCGTGAGTGGTGTCAATGACGCGATCTGCGGGTGTGCGGTGGTTGTACTCCTTGTTTAGCACGGTGTGTCGACCCAAGGGTGATCCCTTCGCGTAAGTGGTGAGCCTCACACTGCAGCCAGTATTGAGGCCGCGTTTTCCTTTCTTCAGAACCATTTTACACTGTTGTTGCTACACTTTCTTGCTGAGTGACAGAAATCTTGACGAACCTGCCAAACAGAAACACTGTTATTACTATACTATTAGCAAATGGTAAGTTGTGCTTACTTTTGCAATGAAGAAAGAACTGTTGTAATTATATAAAAAAATTAATCTGATCTAAATTCTATCCAATGTATCCAGAAACTGAAGTAGTGCAATTCCGATACCAGCATTTTATTAGTATTTTCAATTATAAAATCTACAAACCAATAGTTCCCTCGGGCAGGTATTTTAACAGAGGCATCCATATTTTGGTGTCCTTGAGACCTAATAATTATCATAGCTAGGGTGGAAGTACTCACTACTCAGTATTGTATTTGTGTATTAGGCCTGAGGTAATAGTAACAATTACAAAATTACAAATATTCAAATAGTAGTAATAAGTTGAACAAAACACAAGGTAATTATAAAAGTAATTAATAGGAAGAAATATAGTAGTAAATTAATTACCTATTACTTTTCTATTATTACTACTGAACATTTCAACCGAATTTCAAACAAAATTTAATTTGATTATGCTGATAAATAATTATATGCAATAACTTGTTCTTTGATTATTTACATGGAAGGTAGATTCTGCTAATGTCTCTAGGCTTTATAACGCCCCCCTCAGTGAGTTTAACCCTGCCCAGAGTTTATGAGAGTTAGCAGGAGACACTGGTATCCAGATACAGTATGACTGCAAGGATTAAATCAATGGTGCTTTGAAGACAGTTCTACTGCCAACTATCCTTTCCACATGAGCCTATGGATTTAGTGGCTGTCTGTAGTCTGTACACTAATGTCATTGAGCTTAAACTATTACAGGCACAGGTATTAATAATACTTGTAATAGTATATGGTCGGTATGCAACAATAAAAAGCCAACATGCAAAAGTTATTATTGCAATTATTTTATACTAGAGCCTACTGTATAAAGACTAATGACTAAGTCTAAGAGTCAATAAATAAAAACTTTCAATTAAAAACAAAAAATCAATATTAATTATAACAACGGTAACACCCCTTGCTTAATAAAAACCGTCCATATCGTGACATGAGGGGTAGATAGTGGTATATGGCTGTTTGTTATTGTTTACAATTTACTGCCACGGCACTGGGACCCTACACTGCAGGCTACAGTCTACAGACTACGGTCTACGCCTACAGACATATATTTAATATTACAGGTCCCAATCAATGACAATCATCAATGTCAATGGCAGTCGCACGATCAATTTAGACTTTAGTTTAAGCTTAAAAAAATTAAGAATTAAGTTTACCTGTCTCTCGTATCACAACTTGTGTAGTTCTCTGGCAGTGACAACCTGTTTGCACGCAGCTCCTGCCAAATGGCCCACTGACAACTGACCGGAGGTTCCCGTATTTATGATCGACAACAATCTGCTGGCACAGCAACAAGGCGCCGGCAACTTGCGCACCTCGGCCGTCGGTGGTGCAATCGGGGGCAGTTGCCGCGGTCGGCGTCTGGTGGTGCAATCATCGCCCACTGACTGTCGGCCAATGTTGCATCGCGGCTGCTATTTCCGTGCATTATGACTAATATATCAGTTGTTACAAGAATATATACACCGGGTACACCACTTCGCAAAAATGCACTTATAAGCGAAATGAATGTAGTGTTCGGGCGTAACCAAAAGAAAGTGATTATTCCACATAGTATAAATATTCGTCGACAGACGGCGACACTAAAATGTGTCGGTGTCGCGCTTACATTTATCCGGGAGTTAAATTTTATCCGGGTGATGTTTATATTCACATGTAAGGCATAATATTTGGCACCAGTAGATCACGTAGTGGTAAATAATACCCAGTAGTTAAATATGTTTAATTATATATATATATATATATATGCATCATACACGGCCGGAATATCGGTCCAACAATTACAACCATCTGAAATTATTTTACAAGATCACCTCCTCTCGCCGTCGCGTACAGTGATTCGCTAATTAGCTTTACACAAATAAATGTCTTCGGGGGTGGGAAGATAGTTTGATTTTCTATGGACATATATAACATGTCAAGGCTATTGAACCGTCTTTCAAACACTGTTGACCGATTCCACCACTTGAGGCGTCGCAGAGCAGAAATTAAAGGACCCCTCGCAAGCAATGCTTCCGATTGTTGTAGTAAGGAATATGTTTATGATCTTGTTGATGACAGTAAATGTTTGACCACACGCCGAAATAAGTTCACATGAAGACAACGGTCGTGGAATTCTGCCATGTTGTTTTGCGGACAAAAAGTCCCGTTGTTTTGGAGACGCAAAATCGCCAATCAAGATTAATCCACCAGGGGGCGACTGTTGAAGGCCCAATCCGGGGCTAGCAGTCCGCTAGCTGCATCAGGGGTAAGACCACATTTTAATTTTACATAGGCGGCCATTATAACGTTTCCTTCATTTCCTGCAAAATTTGACAAACAATTTTCTTGAAAATTTCACAGCATATTTAACCTCCATTGACACAAGTGCTATGGAAAACTCGTAAAATTCTCATACCTCAGTTTTCAGAAAAATCCACCCAAACCTGACACCCCTCAATTTCGCCCCAATCTGGTGACGAATTTTGAAATATTGGTGCGTTCTGCAAAATAGCCACTGTGCGAATACGCGAGCGACTAGCGTATGTTTATTGCTACCTCGTGAAAGATCTAATGTAGTAGTACATTTAGTATTCACTGGACTGACATGTGCCATGCCAAAGTGCTCGAACAAAATTCACACATGCCACCAAAACGGTATTTTCAAGGGCACTCTTTCGGTCGGTAATGGCGGACGAATCCTTAATGTGGTCTTACCCCATCAGGCAGCGGGGTGTCGTTGCCGTTCGCTTTCCACAGACTATAAACCGTGTCAGTCTTACATGTGTGACGTGTGGTATGTTCAGGTGTTCCGCTTCGAACATCACTCGGCGGTCACTACATGTACATATTTTAAACATATTCCTGCACCATTGTGTGGTATTAGAGGCTATATTATGTCTTGTCTTGAAGCATTTCCCCATGCCAACACAGTATAACAATGACTGGTATAACAGGATCAGTTTATTCAGTCCACCATTCAAGCGTGCCGAATACGAGAATGCAATACCAAAGCACGCGTAACATTAAATCACAATCAGTTAATTAAAGTCGTATATTTGTCAAATGACACCCTTTGTTTATTAGCAATCTCCTTAGTTGTTAAACTATACCGAATCATCTCGAGACACAATTATAATTTATCGTCACAGTAATGCAAAACCAATATAGCGTGATTTTTTAAATTTTACTGCCTTTCTACGTAACTTATTATTAAATTATAATTTTACACTTATGTTACACATACAAGTTTCATTTTTTATGGCAATTCCATGCGAAAGTGTAAGACGCGCAATTTGAGAAAAGAACAATTTCGGCATGAACACATTAACAGGTATACAATATACACCGACAAGTCAAGCGTTACAGGCAAGAATACAACCCACACAGAGTGTGAACAAGAAATAAAACAATAAACAGTTCAGCATGATATTCAGCAAAACGACGGGATTTCAATAGATACGTAATTATTTAGGGTTTCATATTTAAAAATGTCCCGTTATAATCTGATTTTTTCTATCTCAATTTACATATAAATCAACACCTTTAGAATTATTATTTTACTCTTTATTGTAATGATATATTTATTATGAGGAATTATCAAGCGCAAATATGACAGTCCAACATATATCATCAAACAAAAATGTTTCACCTTTAACCGCGGAAGGTGGATGGCGGATACACTAAACAGTGAACTTAGTTAAATAAACACGTCATCACAATAAATACGCAATAAATTAGCAGACACAACAATACATCAAATACGCTCTTCAAACATAGCGTGATAGAAACATTAGCAAAACTACCCCATTTCTCTTGTTGTTTTCGAAAGGATGTCTAGGTTGTTTCAAATTTCGGAGGACAGGTGAATTTTCAATTACTTGGTTTCTCTGCGCGGAATTTTCGTTACCAAAATACTACTTATTCGCTTGTTGATTTTGAGCGCGGCAAACCTTGTCCGGTAGCAGCACATGACAGTAAAAGCGTTACTTGTCCGAGTATATAATACGGAATAAAGCTACATAAACAAGAAAGCGCGCGCGTGTGCATGCGTGTGTGATGTATGTGTGTGTGTGAGCGTGCGTGCCTGTGTGGTGCGTGTCTGTGTGCATGCGTGTGTGCGTGCGTGCGTGTGCTTATGACAATAGCAATGATATATAACTAATTATAAACCGAAGAGTGTGTGTTTCACTAATTATTTACTTTAATTTTTTCTTTGTAAGTTTCACCAAATTAATCCAAATTAACCCTCTTTGTATGTCACTCCCAATGGCGACCAATCGTCATGCCAGCGAACGTTCACAGAACGCCACATCTACCGCCTCTACAGATGCTTAGTTCTGCAACCTCGCAAACTTCTCCGATCAATGATGACACACCGTGTTAAATGCAGCGTCAAGGGTCGTGCGTGTGCTAGAACCTGTAAGCAATAACGTTGAGACAGCGGGGTTGGGGTAAGGAGATACTAGACACGCAGAGGGGATGACTTGTTCCTCTTCTACATGACCGAGCAGCACACGAACTTCTTGGGTTTGCGTTGCTTGCCGACCGCCTTCTTGATGGAGTTGCCGGCCAGTTCCAGCCTCTTCCACGGGTTTAGTAAAGCGGCCTCCACGGTCTTCTCCGTCTGTACAGAAACATACGTTAGAAGTATGGATATCGTATGAGCAAGTGTTCTCTTCAGACAGTATATGATATCGTGAATAAATCACTTTAATTCCTACGTCAAGAACGGTCAATACTTGCCCATGATTGAGCACTGAGATCAAGATTTTGTTTTCTGTTTTTGTTTTCCAAGTTCTTTGCTGATTTTGATGCTATTGTTGTTACTAGTGGCATTATTGTTTTTTCCAGTTTGCCTAGTCTAGGCTAGCTCGTGTCTGGGACTAGTCTAGTTTGCGAAGTCGTCGCTGTATGTATAGGTCTGGGTGGTCTTTCCAATCTCTTTAGGGAAACAGCAATTATTCGCTCGTTCACTCGCACTTGCACATTCATTTCATTCTCATTTCCTCACTGGCTTCATATTGTGTCCAACATGCTTACGTGTTATGCTGATTCTGGAGAACACATTATGAACAGTCCAATGTGACATATAAAAGCATGATGACGTAATTAAAACGAAGGTTATACGTCGAATATGGTACGTCACATTTGCTGAACGCATAACGTTTCGTCATATGTGGGCTGTGACTGTTATGACGTTATCACGTGATACGTCGGCGATGACGTATGTGCAGGTAAGTTGCACTGCATAACATTTAGTTTTTATTTATATATTATTGTGTTGTATTTAATATATTACAAGGCAATATAAGCGTGTAGCTTGTTATTACAATACATCATACTTGTTACAGTTGTTTGTTTTATATGCCCAATTACGTCAACCTTTGGTGAAATTGTTGTGTTATTAAAGACACTCGCAGCTAGTTCTGAACAGCATTGACAATGGTGTTAGCAATATTGACTACATACGTTATACAGAGTAAAACGGTCCTCACAGTAAGACAAAACATGCGCACTACATCGTAACATATGCCGTTTTCTTTATGGATGCACATTAATCGATATTATTGTGTAGCCTACATGTAAGCATCGAATTCCATGGATGACGAGGAGAACAAACAACGCCAGTATAGAAGGGAAAGACTCGATAACGACGAGAACATTTATTGAACAGACTTATCTCAAAACGGAAGTCGAGGCAAGAGAGCGTACAACAGGAACAAGGTATGGAATTAACCAACGCAATAATACAGGAAGCGCAAATGTGATACTTATCCAATATGGCGTGACCACTTTCTTTTCTCCTTCACTAATCTAATAATAGCACACAAGCTTGTAAGGTTATAACGTGATAGTCCATATGACATGCAACTATGCAGTAGAGTCAATATGGGCATGTGTCACACAAAATATGCAGTAGAGTCAATAGGTCCATGGCACATGTATTATAACTCATAGTCTTGTAGATATGCAGGTTTATTACGTCTGCGGATGGGCCGAGTGGGCCTCACGTTGTCACTGGGTGTGGTTGGTGGTTTCGGTAGCGCGGTTGTAGGGGCCTCAGGTGGCGCTGTGATCGTCAGTGGAGCCTCGGGCGGTGCTGCGATCACTAATGGGATTTAGGGTGGAGTTGCATTCGCTTGGACATCAGGCGGGGTGTCGTCTTCGTATGGCGGGACGTCTTCCGTGTCATCTCCATCCTCACGATGGCGCGTGGGTATTGTGGTCGACACATGACCGGGTACTAAATAGCACTCGGATAGTCGCACCTTGTATGATGAAGTGCGTAGTTGAGATCCGCTAAATTTGCGAATGTAACACCAGCTATCTTCGATAGAGGTGACTAGATAGCGGTCTCGAGCTTGCGACTTATTGCGGTCGGATAGTACGTAAACCAAGTCACCGACATGAATTATCGGTACAGGCGCCTCTTTGCCGCGAGGAGCCTTCGACGTCTGGCTGTGTGCGTGATTTTGTAGGCGAGACTGATGTTGTTCAGCGATGATGGCACGATCTAACATAGGCAACTGCGCGTTGGAAAACTGGTCTCGTTGGAACCATATTTCGCGTGCCGATAGGCCGAAACTCTGTGCAGAGTCGAGCGAGGCAGTCACGTAACGCGTCATGGCGTTCGCTCTCGATGATGCACGTAGAAGTGTTTGAGCTAACGGTTTCGCGGACGACAAATATGAGTTGTCGGTTACGCTTGATAACATCTGCTGCGAACGAAACACCAATCGCTTCGGGAGCGTCGGTCGTTGTTTGTTCGATGAGTGTATTCGGGATATGTTTTAGTGACATGCATGTATGGCA
Source organism: Paraescarpia echinospica (assembly GCA_020002185.1). Lineage (NCBI taxonomy): Eukaryota > Metazoa > Annelida > Polychaeta > Sabellida > Siboglinidae > Paraescarpia > Paraescarpia echinospica. Next base: position 12,382,817 of record CM034531.1, read on the forward strand.
TGCGTCGGTCACTCGCTCAATCGCGTTGTCGATGTTCAATGCGAAGAAGTTGCGACGAACTACGAGTTTGAGTTGGTGTTTTGATGGGTGGCTCAGCTTTAGGTGGATCGCTGTTAGTAAGCCATCTAACACTTGTCGTGGAACTACGATAAGTTCTTTGGTTGGTGCGAATGGTATGTCGCACTTGACAACGATGACGCCGTCGCGAGCCAACGTTGTAGTAGATAAGATTTAACAAGATTTAACAAGATTTAACAAGATTGCCATCCAGAGAATTAACTCTAGATGGCAGGTGGACAAGGAAGCCCTTTTTGGCTTATCGAGAGTCCAACCCTTTTATCTACATATATCCAGCCCTTCTGAGGTATGTGTCGATTTTATTTTTAAACATATTCACACTACTAGCACCCACACAATCATCAGATAATCTGTTCCATTCATTCACCGTCCTTTGTGAAAATGAGAACTTTCTCACGTCTAATCTACACTGCTCCTTTACTAATGTAACTTCATGTCCTCTAGTCTTTCTATCTTTCTTAACTGAAAAAAACATATTTCTATCAATATTTTCATAACCATTCAATATTTTAAACACTTCTATCTGATCTCCTCTCAGTCTCCTGGTCTCTAGTGTTGTTAAACCACATTCTTTTAGGCGTTTTTCATAACTAAGATCCCTCAGTTTTGGTATCATTTTAGTCGCTCTCCTCTGTACTCTTTCTAGCATATCTATGTCCTTCTTGCGGTATGGCCTCCACGCTTGTATACAATATTCTAAATGAGGCCTAACTATTGTTTTGTACAGCGGTATTATTAGTTCTTTTTCTTTATATGCTATATTTCGCCTAATCAATCCAAGGATTTGATTTCCCTTTGAAGCTGCAATTCCACACTGCTCTGAAACCTTCATGTCAGCACTAATTGTCAGCCCTAAGTCTTTTTCTTTTACAGTAGTATTTAGTACAGTTCCCCCATTGTATATTCTACATATTCGTTCCCATGTCCTGTGTGAAGGCATTTACATTTCCCAAAATTGAACAACATTTGCCACTTTTCAGACCATTTGATCAACCTGTCAAGATCATCTTGTAAATGCTGTCTATCCCCATCACTTTTAATCCTTCTAAACACTTTTGTATCATCTGCAAATTTCAACACCTTGCTAGCTATATCATCGTCCAAATCGTTTATATATATTAAGAATAATATAGGTCCCAGTACTGATCCCTGTGGAACCCCACTCAAAACTGATTTCCAGTTTGAAGCCTCCCCATCAACAACTACCCGTTGTCTTCTGTCAATCAGCCATTTTTCTATCCAGTTAATTATACCATTTCCTATGCCATGGGCTTTTAGTTTAAGCAGTAATCTCTGATGTGGCACTTTGTCGAAAGCTTTTTGAAAATCTAAGTAGATGATATCTACTGGTGATCCATCATCTACCCACTTAGTGATATCTTCCAAAAAACATAACATATTTGTTAAGCATGACCTCGCTTTTAGAAACCCATGTTGAGATGGGTTTATCAAGTTATGTTTAACAAGAAAATCCACCATGTGATCTTTAATTAGTCTTTCTAATAATTTACAAATCACTGATGTTAAACTCACTGGTCTATAGTTATCTGACTTGTTTCTCGAACCTTTTTTAAATAACGGTATAATGTTTGCTTCTTTCCATTCTAAAGGAACCACTCCCTCTTCTAATGACAAGTTGAAAACTGTTGCAAGCGGTATGCTAATTTGTTCTACAATTTCCACTAGTAGTTTGGGTGGAATACCATCCACTCCAGGTGATTTATTTTCCTTCATAGCCCTAATTTTCATAGCTACCATTTCTGGGGTTACAATTAACTGTCTTAAATAGTCTGATTCTGCCCCCTTGAACTTAGCCTCTGGTACTGGCAGTGAACTAGTGTCTTCTCTGGTAAACACTGAACTAAAATACTCATTTAGGTCTTCAGCCATTAAGAATCCTTCTGATATTATATTTCCAGCACTATCTTCTAGAGGACCGACCTTATCCTGAACTTTCTGTTTGCTTCGAACATACGCATAAAAACTCTTGCTGTCATGTTTTATATTACAAGCTAATTTATGTTCATAGCTTCTCTTTGAATTTCTAATTTCAGCTGTAGCTTGGTTTAGTGCTTCTTTATAAATGTTGTAGTCTTCGTGATTGCCAGTACGTCTATAAGCCTTCCACATCATTTGTTTATACTTAATTTTTCTAATGGCTTCTTTCGATAAGTATTTCTTTCTGGTCCGTTTCCCTTGTTTTTTGAAGGGAACAAATTTATCTACGATGCACTCTATTTCATTCTTTAAGATATTCCAGCATTCTGTTGCTGTCTTATTCTTCAGTGTATTATTCCAGTCTATCTTTGCTAAATATTTCCTCATTTCCTTATATCTTCCTTTGTGGAAATTTCTCCTCAACTGCTTTTTATTATTTATTTCTGATTTTACTTTAATGGTAAAATGTATCTGGTTGTGATCACTACTTCCCAGAGGCTCACATAATTTAACATTGTCAACTAATTCATTCTGTGAGGACAAAACTAAGTCTAACACATTCTCTCCCCTGGTTGGTTCTAGCACATGTTGAGAAAGGAAACTATCTTGTACTAAAACTAAAAACTTGTGGTCCTCACTACCCATACTCTGTAGAGATTTCCATTTTATATGCCCATGGTTAAAATCCCCCATAATAACACAGTCCCGTTTGCTCACTTCCCTTATAGCGTTTTGTATTTTTCATTCTCTTCTATGCTTATGTTTGGACTTCGATAAACTAATCCAACCGTTAACGTTGAGTTTCCTGTAACTATGTTACACCAAACAGCTTCTTCGCAATCTGCTTCTCTGTCTAATTTTATTTCATAAGCCTGGATAGATTCTTTAATATATAAAATAACTCCACCTCCCCTTCTTCCTATTCTATCTTTCCTAAACATTACATATCCTGTCAGTCCCAATTCGGCATCTGATATATCGGTGGTTGCCCATGATTCGGTTATACCTATTATGTGAGGGTCAATATCTTCTACCATAATGTTTAGTTCATTTCTTTTGTTTACTATACTCCTTGCATTTAAACAAACACATTTATACCCAGCTTCAGAACAGTTTTCCAGACTGTTCTTTGCTGAATTATTTTTGCTGCCTTTATCTATGCCTCCAGTTTCAGGCTTCTCTGCGAGTCCCCCCTGCGAATTTAGTTTAAATAGATGCAACCTGTCCCACTGTCAACAGATCGCAGCAGATTCTCTGAGAATACTGCTGCCCCCTTTCCACTTAGATGGAGGCCATCTCTCATGTACATATCTTCTCTCCCAACAAAGTACCCCCATAAATCTATGAATCCCACGCCCTCTTCCTCACACATCTGCTCAACTAGTGCGTTGATCGCCATCCTCTTACAGTTTCTGTATCTTGCCCCCCTTCCTCCCATTACTGGCAAAATTCCTGAGAGAATAACCTGTTCCACTCTGGTCTTCTTTAGCTTCCTCACTAGATGTCTGTACTTCTGAACTATACCAGTTGTTCCCTCCTTGTCTGCATTGTTTGTCCCAACGTGTACTAGTATAGACCCTCCCTTGCCATGCCCCAATACCTTCTCTACCCTTTCGGTCACATGCTCTATCCTAGCCCCCGGTAGACATACAACAACGTCCTTCCCCTCGCATATAGTCTTGTCTGTTTTTCTCAGAATTGAATCACCCATAAACACTGGGTGTTTAAGTAACGTTTAAGTAACGTTTTACGTCCTTGGCGTTGGTTACTTTTTTTGGATGGACGCGTGCCTTGTTTTAGGTGAGCTCTGACGCGCCGTAGGTCAGAGCACTCTGATTGTGTAGAGAGCCATGCGGACCTGCTCGTGAACGGAAGGCGAGTGGAGCCGGATATGATATCTTCCACAGCAACACTCATAACGACAGATTGTTCGATTTGCGATATGAAAGAACATATCTGGCAATGTGGTTCATGGCATTCCGGTGCGTTTCTGCTTGCGAAGTCGGATGGTATGTTTGATGAACCCGCCAGGTGGCGCACTGTGACTTGGTATCGGGCGACAACTGACAAAAACGATGTCACGCGAGGGCTAGATGAAAATTCGCCACACGGTTTGCTGTCGGTGAGTAGACACGGCTTCGACTTTGATTGTATGATGTACGGGCTGAAGTGTTTGACTGCTGCAGCAATGCCTAACGCTTCGATTTCGCAGGGTAGCCATGTAACTTGGTGTTTCTTTAGTTTGGCGCTGAAAAACCTGTCCATTTCGCGAAACGTATAGTGTGGATCCGATGCCACGTTTGGTAACCGAACCGTCGGTAACGATCCATAGTTAGTCACTGGGCCGCGGTAATGTGATCGATCTGTTGGTGGAGAGTGTGTTTTGGGCTACACGGAACGCCTCGCGGATGTCATCAGTCCATGTCAATGTCTCCTGTGATTTAATGCCCGCAATGTACGACTCGAGGGGTGCAAGTACTTTGGAACACTGAGAGATGACGCGTCCCAACACTTTATATGCTCCAACGAAGGAACGAAGTCCCAGAACGGTTTGTGGCGGTGTGCACGATGCCAGAGTAGCGATGCGGTGAGGACTGGAATGTAGTGTACCTTCTGACCACACCCAGCCTAGGATGGTCGTTGATTTGGGGCAAACCCTGGTCTTCTTTGCTGAAAGTCGTAAGTCGCATCGAGCAAGGGCATCAAGGACACGACTCCAGTTGTCTAGTAGTTCTTGTGGCGAGTTGCCCCCGCAGTACAAATCGTCAGCCAACTTAGCGACGACGCCCTCTTGTAACAGATCACCAAAGACTCGGCACACGAGTTCTTCCAATGCCGTCTCAGAGCCGGGCATGCCCATGGCACATCGTGTGTACACGAGAACTCCACGAAAGGGTGTCGCAACTCCGCAGTATTTGAGTGAGTCCTTCGATAGAGGGATCTTATAGAATGCATTCGTCAAGTCTGATACAACGATGTACTTCCAGCTAGCTATGGATCTTAGTGTCGAATCCACGTCTGGCATGAGAGAAGGCTGCGGCTTGCTGTAACGTCCTACTTCCGTGAAGGCAGTGACGAGTCGTGATCCTCCATTAGCTTTGCGTACGAGAAATGATGGGTTAAGGTATTCGACCACCACCCCGATATCTTCTGGACGACGGAATACACCGGCCGCCTCCAAATCATCAAACTTTTCCTGAAGTTCGACGAGTTTGTCGCGAGCGTATTGCGGACATCTCCCCTTTCGCTGCGGGGGTTGGACTGGTCCCATGTTTACAGTTGCTGTGAATGGGCCCGCATGCCCGTTGTATCCTACGATTTTCGAGTTGAATACGGTGTCAAATTGTTGATGCAGATTGCGGAACTGGTTGCGCAAGTCGTCAGACAAGAGGTTGCCACTGTCTAGTTCGATAGTGTCTGGAAATTGCACGTCTGCTGCGTGTGTGCTTGTGTTTTTGATTACGATGTCTTCCACGTAGTTGGTGTCACATGCTGTGGTACCACGCACTTGGCAAAAGTGCCCGTTGCGTCCTATTTTCAAGGGATGTGAACACGTGTTTAGTAAACGGATTTTGTCCCCGACTGCCTCGACAATGGCGGGTTGGGGCCAATCTTGGCAGTGCAATGTTGACTTATGATCGTTACGAGGTTCGATCGCCAATACAAGATCGTCGAGTGCTGATGGAATAGACAGTTCTATGTAGTCGCCTGGCCAAACAGTAGTGGACGCGGGTGGCGCACGCAACACGTAGGCCTGCGCTCTGCGAATCATGTGATATTGGGAACGGTTGACGTTCTCCATCCCGTAGTTTATCACAGTTTCGTCAATGCTGATCTGATTTTTGGCGGGACGAACGGATATGTCATTGGTTGTCATGAATGGTGTTCCCGCAAGTACATCGACATCCAAGTCTTTAACGACAAGGGCATCGAGGTGTAGGTCAAGATTATCCCGCGATAACACGAGCCTTGTTTCTCCGACTACATTGAGTGGGGTTACACCATCAGCTTGTCTTGCGAGCTGGGAGCTTTTGGTGATTTTTGCACCAATTGACCTGGCCACCGTCTCTCTAATCATGTTGGTTTCGGCCCCAGTGTCGAGAGTAAGACGTATTGGGTGGTGACGATGGAACGCCTTGAAGAATGGAGACTGTTTCGTATTTACGCGACAAGTCGCCGACACTTTTTGTACGACATTGACGTAGCCGTCATTCACCGGTGGTTCCTCGTCTCCGCTGTCTTCGCAGTTTAGTCCTGTCACGTTGCGTGCCTTAGTCATGAACAGTCTGTCTTGCTCGGGCAAGTACTGCCATATGGAGTTGACGTATGTCGAGTTTTTGACGATGGTATTTCGCGATATGATCAGACAGAAGTTGGCAATATGCCCAAGCATTAATTCTAAGTGCGCGACTTTTTGTTGTGCCGTTCGCCTAACCAAGCCCGGTGTGTCTTCAGTATCGTCAAGTAAGCCTCTGAGTGGAGAAGTGTTAGTTTTCTTTCCCCATGTTACCTGGTCGAGTAGGAATGGTGCGAAATTCGCGTCCAAAGATAGAGTATATTGGAGGTTTTGGCGCCAGCTCTCATATGACGTCAGTGTTTCGTGTTTTGAAAGAGACCACTGTTTTGGAGCTCTCTGTGACTGAGCCATTGTCGCGTTTGACGTGTAGCTCAATCGTGTATGCAAATGCCGGCAATGTTCAATGTTCAGTGTTAATTACTGCGTACAGAAAGTAAGCATTCGTCGTGCCGTTTGTTTGGCTATACGAGTATCTATCCACTTCAGTAGTGAAAACGCTGCCACCACGCCAGTATAGAAGGGAAAGACTCTATAACGACGAGAACATTTATTGAACAGACTTATCTCAAAACGGAAGTCGAGGCAAGAGAGCGTACAACAGGAACAAGGTATGGAATTAACCAACGCAATAATACAGGAAGCGGAAATGTGATACTTATCCAATATGGCGCAAGCCTGTTCTTGAATCAACCACGTCCACCCACTACAAGCGCTAAATAAAGCTATCGTACGTAGGGCACCTCATGGGTGTAGAAATAGACAAGTTTTGACAAGTCAATAGTGATCGGAATGAGTGAAAGCAAGTGGAAGAAAGTAACACCACATACGAGATGGATGAGATCTGGAATACAACAAAGCTGACAATGGGCGGGCTGCGAGAAGCAAAAGGGTTAGAAACAGCTCATAGCCTCATTGTGGATGTCACCAGAAGGTGTACGACTTAACAGGACATCACATCATATACATATTCTAATGTTTTGTTGAGTGGTTCATGAATGCAGTGCTTGCATTGTATATAATGCATTTATGTTTCATTTTGTATTTTAATGCATACATACACGGAGTGAGACTACAACAAAATATTTACTTACCTACTTTACTTACTTTCTTGACATTAATGGGATTAATGAAACTACAGAAAGCAGCTACGCACCTCGACATCATCGTCAACGTCGTACGTTTCCCTCTGTTTCGAGATGAACTTGACGACGTCATCACGGGAGTCGAGGTTCTTGCCCTTGACATACTTGACAGAGAAATCGACCTTGTCGTTAACCTGAATACATAGGCAACCCCATAGATCGTTATAATACATCTAACTAGATTACGGCATTACTAACATATTTACTAATCGCAAATGTTACCCTCCCGCCCCCCTAGCCCACAAGCATAAATAAATATACGTGGCATATTTATGAATTTGACTGCGGTTGGTTTCCTGATGTGAAAAGAAGGAGCCTATCATAATTGCTTTGATCTATTTGTGATGTTAATAGGGGTATAATAATAATAATGGAACAAATAAGTAATTTTACACTATTTATTATAAATTATAAGTCTGCGGTGGATGGGGCACATTGTATGGAGAGAGAACCGTCATCCAATAAAGAAGACATGAAGGATTATCTTACAACAATAACCCGAAATGAACGAAAGATCAGACCTGCCACACAACATCTTCGTCGTCGTCGTCGTCATCCATCCAGACAGCCGGGTCTTCTAACGCCTTGTACTCTCCGTCACCGCCGATCTCAACCAGCACGGCAGTCGCCACCTCGCAACTGTCTCCTTTATCGTCTTCCTCGGTTTCCGGCGAAAGCTTTTTGACGGCTTTGTCTTCTCCGTAGGGATCTTCTTCACCGTCTTCGTTTCCTGGTTTCAGTAGCAGTTGATCGTCTTCGTTTTCCATGCCTTTGTTGTTTTCTATTTCTTCTTGTTCGCGTTCTTCCCCCTCCCGTTGTTCTTCGTTTCCGTCTGCTTCAAACATAATCGCTGCAGCAAATTCATTTTGTTGACTCATCTCTTCCATTCGCCAGATTGTGATCTTTTCCATGAATGACTGAAATGTGTAGAGTTGTTCGTCAAGAGGATTCAAATGTTTATGGAAATATCATGTAATATTCAGTTGTTAGCCTATCAGCGATGTTTTGCAAATATCACGTGATGTAGAGTTCTTAATGTGAACGTATTAAACGTTGTGATTTTGTTAACTGGACACAATAACTTTACCAATGTCAGTCTTATGATGTGTTATCACTTTCTTTTATAATTAGTTTATAAAAGTGTCACTAGGTCAAATAAACAAACTACACCCAACTTTAATACGGTTTAAATACAACATGGCCTTAACATGTTATCCTTCGATGCGTGCATGTTGTCTTGACACGCATGCATGCACGCACACGCACGCACGTTCGCGCGCACGCACACACAGCTTGAAACCACAACAGTTTATAAAATACATAATACATTTGTTTTCATCGAAGCACAACTGATTAACACCGTTATCGACGACCAACGGTGAAAGCGATATTACACATCATCCCGTTCTACAAGACACAAAACATACTTTTATGGGCTTAGTTTGGCGGGCAGCATACCTTCAACATAGTTAGTATAGTCTTAAGAACATCATATTAATTAATTTATGAAAAACTAGGAACAGCCGGCCTCCTTTTAAATGTGTGTGTGTTATGCAGTTTCTTGTATTTCTAAAGGGGTCGGTCTGTCCCACCTGCCACAGCATTTCCTCGTCCGACTCCTCCCCGCTGCTACCCGCCTCGCCCGACTGGATGCCTTCGTCGGAGGACACGTCGCTTGCATCACTGCCAGTCCTCTCCCGGCAACAGTCGGCCCAGAACTTGTCGAAGTCACCCTTTGGCACAGCAGTGATCTCGCTAAACACCTGCAGATGACTACACATGTACTCATTTCACAATAAGTTAAACGAAGTGTGTGTATATGTGCGTGCGTCCGTGCGTGTGTGCGTACATATGTACGTGTGTGTTTGTGCGTGTGTGCGTGTGTGCGTGCGCATGTGTGTGTGTGTGCGCCTGCGAGTTGCTTTTTGCATTTCTTTCAAACGGTCATGTGTCTGAAGTTCAGAACGCTCTTTTTCTTGTATGTAGATATCCCGTATGACAATTTTGTTTGTCATAAAGGTTTAACGTAATTAAAGCTAACCACATTCAAACCGCTTCTGATATAAGCATTCCAGTTGCCACCTTCCGTCACTGACAGTAGGAGTAAGTCACATCTTCCACGAACTTATCGGGCTATACTGCCGTGTCCTACATGTACCCATGAAGACGGGACGGCATGCTCACCTGGTCTTCCTGTTTCCCTTCATCCACATCGTCAGAGCCCGACACACTGCCCGACTTCCCGGCGACATGTCCACGCACAGCTGCCTGCGGCGTGTGTGGGTAGAAACACTGCAATCAAGAACGACCGAAATCGTCCAGCTGCGGAATACGTCATTTGAAACCTATCTAACAAAGTTCTACTTTTATTAATGCAGCGTGCTTACCTAACTACAACTGAGTATGACAAACTGTACATATATACGTAATTTCTGAACGCTTGAAACCACTGTTTATATAAAGTGGTTTACAGGAATCGTTAGGGTAGACCATAAACGTTATGAACGGTCTGATCGCATGGTTCCTTTACGTATGGTAAATATTCACGACGCGCTCCAGCCAATGACAGCGTATCGGATACGATTCGATCCAAAACCTTCTGGTTTGTTTGTTATTTCTTATACACTGTGCACAGCTAAAACTACATTAACCCGCACATACATTGGACGCTCTCCGTTGATAATAAGTAACATAGCATTTAGGAAACAGTTTGATCAAGCCCCAACGTGTTCTTTATAGTAAGCGTCCGCGCTGTAGGCCCTACGTTCATTTCAAAGGTAGATTCACCGAAGCAGTGATTGGGTTCTTACGTATTCGCAGTCGGGGATAGTGTCAGCGACTTGAGGTGCCGGAGTCACGTCGTCTAGGAGCGGTAGTTGTTCCTCCGAGTCGGAGCCGCTCGAGAAGACGCCGGAGTCTACAAAAGGACGTCGCCACACTATAGACCGCCTTGTCGATACACACTATAGGGCGTCCCATCGACTCGCTATAAGGCGTCCTGTCGTCAAACTGGGGCGATGTACAGATTTAATGTCCCTGTAATAATAATGTGTCTACTCGATGTCATTCTTTCATCGCTACAACAGAACCCTCTTTTGGTGTAGGCATACAATAAGTATTACCATTGCTAACAAAGCAGCGAATCAAAATAAATCTAGCTTCACAACTATTACATGTATGTAAACATGAATTATAGGGGTATGCATATAATGGTAGCCTGAACTTGATGGGAATATATCGATAACTGAGTGTCGAATTTAAAGATATCGTCATCACAAAAGAGCGCCTTGACGATGTGGATATTATCATTGCAATAGTGAGCGTCCTTGTAGATGACATCAAACGTCGCCACTGAACTGATTATCCCGGGGGAAGATTTACCACTCACCTGGTCGTTGGTTACGCTCATCATCCCGGGGGAGTTTCTTGTACTCGTTGGAGGGCGGGACGGGGTTCCCCTGCCTCCCCCGGGATGACTTGTTCTTCTTCGAGTCTGCAAACAGGAAACGGCATCAGCGAAGGAGGCCATGCGTGTGGTATTTCTGATCACCACAAATTGATACGGCAGCTGTTATGTTCCTCATAAAACTTTTCGGGTGTAAAAATGCCCGATTTCAGAAGAGAGTATTTTATTTAAATGCGGGTGCAAATGCACCAGTTATATGTGCAACAAGGGACCCAATGAGATTACATTTTACTATTCTTGTCCACTCCTTTTTAGAAACAAAATAATTGCATTAGTTAAATAAAATAGCGGCTTCGTGCTGTTCCGCGGATTGCCGAGTTTCGGATCCAGTTTTTGCGTGTTTGTATAACAATAATTTGTGATGAATGTTGAATAACTGGATAAATATAATGTTTTATCAGTACTGGTTGTCTGGCTGCAATGATTAACGCATCCACGGGCTGCGCAAGCGGGTAGATGTAACTGATACTCGGCATTAGTCAGCAGTGGGAGATGTCAGCGGCGGAGACTGACACGCGCCCACAGATGGATGCTTTTTTAGCCTCCCAAATGTGGCAGGCAGCCGCTTTCCTCACAAATAAATCCACATTGAATTCTGACCGGCTTGTGAAACCCAGTGTCAGAAAAGGTTTTAGTTTTCAATATCTTGTGGTTTCTGAAATGATTTTCCGATTTCTTTTACGAATCTGACGTGAGTCAATTAAATAACATTTCGTTAATCTGTATGGAGGTTTGGCGTTCATCGGCCAATCGTTTAATTCAGCTAGCATACTGGTGGGACTATGACAATTCTTAATGCATCATGGATACTTGTACATTTTGGGATACATTAGCACAACTCCATCAACATGTTTAACCAAGGACGGAACCGTGTTCATACTAAATTTCTTGTGCTCATAAAAACCAGAGAAAGAAATCGAAATCACAATTTGGAATATAAAAATCCTGATGCCAAATTGGAAACAGCACTGAATAAGTTTTGGATTTCTTATGCTCTCGATGACGTGGTCGTCTGCCATCTGTTAAGTATAAAACTCGGTGGAAACATTAGTTCGTTTCCCACTGTTAAGTCAATCAAGGTGTCTGAGCAACGCAAGTTCCTCGCTGCATTCTTGCAAGACGGCGTCAGCTTCAAGAAAATATTTTCGGCGGGGTTTACCTCGATTGGATGGTGGGAGGAAATACTAAAAACGTAAAAAGTCCAGCAAATTATTATTGTATTAGCGACGGCACCATCTTTTATATAATGTGTGTGTGTGCGTGCGTGCGTGCGTGTATGTGTGTGGGTGTGCATGTGTGCGCGCGCGTGTGTAAATGGGTGTACGTGAATAAGCGTTTGTGCCTGCATGCGTGCGTGCACGCGCGCATATGTGGGAGTGCGTCTTGCTGCGCGTGCGTGCGCGCGTGCGTGTGTGTGTCTGTATGCGTGTGCGCGTGCGTGCGTGCGCGCGTACGTGTGTGTGTGGCTGTGTGTGTGTGTGCGCGTCGTGCACATGTGCATATGAATGTAGACATGACATGTAGCCTTCGACTACGCAGCAGTTTTGACTCAGTATTCACCCGGCCCTCCGCCCGCCCGTCACAGCTGTTCGCTACTACATATCGCTGAGTCACAGGTTTATTCCGGGAACGGCATGCGCGCTATTTCTAGGATGTCACTTTTATACACTATGTACGCAAGTTCCGCTACATTAGTCGACAATGTTAGCAACCATTAACAATATATCTATACAAATACAGTACTCCAATAACCCGTGTGTTTGCTATGCTATATCGTTGTCAGTGTATTAGTACGAGGCACAACGTATATTAGCTGTATATGTAACCATGCGCCCAGGGCGTAGAGGTATCCATGTTCCTGGCTAGCATCATGGCGCACGTGGTCCAAACTGTTTCAACCACAAATTTAAGCAAACCCGCTCTGCATTTCCATCAATAAACCAGGTGGTTCATCCCAGGAAACTAAGTTAAACAAATGGGGTAATTACCTCGGTGCCTCTGCTGACGCTGTCGACGAAACTTTCGCCTAAGTCTGCTGCGCCCTACATAGATGTTTGATCCGCCAGTCGCCATTGGTGAGTGGCTGGTTGGCAGGTGTCACTCAATACATGTAGCTATTTTCTGTTCCGATTTGAATAACTCACGTCTCATCATGCGTATTAATAGTCAGTATTCAACACGATTTGTTTAATTTGAGGAGGAATAACTATTTTAAATGCGCATTTATATTAACTCGAAATGAAGTAGAAAACTTAGTGGTCGATGAGAAAAATAGTTCTGATGATAGGCAGACTCCCGGTGTAGCAACTTAAAACCGTCAATTGGTGTCGGAACGTGATGAATATTTGGGGGGGGGGGGGGCTAAGGCTCTCCAACAACCTCGATTTTCATCCCGTTGAAAAAAAAATCACCTTCCGGCTCTCCAAAAAAACTCAATTTGCATCCTCTTGAGGCTTGCCAAAAACCACCCACCCAGAAGCTCTCCAAAAAACCCTCAATTTGCACCTCCCCCGAGACTCGCCAAAAACACACACCTCCAGATCTCCAAATCCTCAATTTGGACCCTCTTGAGACTCACCAAAAAAACACAAATTACATTCCTAAATCAGCCAAACTTCCCAAAATATTATGGAGGTGGCTAATCCTATATCCAGCTACCTATCTTAATTATTGGAGGAGGGCTGAGTCACCCAAGCTCCCCGGTTCAGACCCCTATGCAGCACTCATCCTGGAAATAACTCTACAGTGTTTTCAAATTAATTTTAAAACACTATTAGTGTCTTTGAATTGGGTAGTTTTTAAATTCTGTAATGGTGTAAATCCTGTGGATGAGGTTTTATATAGGTAGGAACATATTTCATAGCCTAAGAGCTGGTACCACTCGACAATTGACCTATCCACCACGTGACTTGTTGCCTGACAAAAAAATAATGTCCGTCAAAGTGATCAAAAAATGGACGCCGAATACGCGAAACGTTCGAACATTCCGTTGCATATTTTTTCTTGAAATTCTGGCTCCAAACGTTTTTCTTTATGGCAAAAACATCAGACGTTTATAAAGTGATTGCTGTACGCGTATGCGGGACTGTTTGTTTAACATATGTCACCCCGCCCTATCTAGTAATGTAATGAACATGTATGACATTAGAACTCTACTGTTATCAGCATTGTTGGCAAGGTAAAGCTTGACGGAGGTTACGCGCAAACCTTTGACTGAAACGTAGCCAAACAGCGACTTACCGTATCCATCAATTTCTTGACAAACCTAGCGGATGTGTAACTTAGGCGCCGGAATCGGGGGGTTGAGCCCCAAATTTTTGAGGACGGGGGCTGGAAGTAAGCACATTTTCTGGTGTATTTTTTTCTACCTGCCAACACTCCCGGGATTTCTTTAATGTTTGATGTATCTTCCGGTCTCCCGGAATACAGGCAAATCTTCCGTACTTTCGCTTAATTAAAATCTCCAACAGCACCGCCTGTCTTCCCATGTCAAGATATGAGACAAATGGATATGTGCAATTGGTCGATTTGTGCATCCAAATGCACAACATCCCGTCATTATGTTGCAAAATAGGAGTACACAATAACAGTTATGCTTTCTTATGCTCATCATGTTTGGATTATGTTCCACAGCATATTCTTCAAAATTTGTTGAAACAAGTTTGTGTTAAATGAACTATATTGGGAGTAGTGTATAAAAAGGTGTCAACAAAGTTGTTTTTACAATAATTTAGAAAATTCATAAAACACAAATGTTCCACAACATTCCAAATGTTTCAGGGATCTTCTTGAGTTAAACTTAAATACACCAATAATGATTAAAACATTAATTTTAAAGTTTTGTAATTTATAAATTTATTTCCATCATAAAATGGCCATTTGATTTGTCATCGAAACTGGAGTTCGACAGAAACAAATTCAATATATTTTATTCTAAATGATGGGCAGAACAAATAATTATTGCACTCCCAATACAAAATAAAACATGTTGTTACTCTGATGCAATATATTTTAATATTTTGTCGACAATAATGTTATGCTCTTTATAGATCTACATTTTTCAAACTAAGATTAAACCTTATGTACCCGGTAGATAGGAAAGTACATAACCATCTATGGTATTTTAATACTGTATATTACTTCTTGTGATGTATAATGTTGTATTTATACTGCTTATGGAAATAGCAGCATGATTTATGGTGCAAAGAAAATGGTTTCATGATTGAATGTTTCTCGGCTTAAATAAGATTTTGGTATCTAAACGTTTCATTAAAGCTAAACGTTAAAATGTATAGCGAGATGTACCTAGTGAAAAAGGAACATGATAGCGTACCATAGGTGAGATTTTGTATGTTTTTATATTCCAACAAAACCAATGCTAATCCCTAATCATTCAATATGTCATCGGCGGCTTCGTGCGTGGAAAACTGGTGTTTTTCCTTTTAAATCAACTCGTCTGTCATGAGCTGTCGCTATATTCATTCACCGTTTATTCCATATTTTTCCTTCTTTTCTTTGCTGAATCTGTGACATAAACAGCAGCTGGTTCACGTTTCATTTTGATAATTTTATTGGCGTTGACCCATTCGCATGGCGGTGGCTAATCCATATGCACACATGTTGATGACGTATTTCTTGCATTTATTAACTCGGCGTAGCTAATCGAAGTCTGACGGACAGTCCCGAATATTCATGAGCATGCCTTATACGGATTGTGAAGGTGGGCCCAAAGTAGAAACTCCGCGTACGCAGATTGTTTGTTTTTACGATATATTGTCAGGGTCATTAGTGATTAATAAAACACAATTCTAATTAAATAAAGGCATAGAATTACATGAAATAATCATATTACTCCAGAGACATATTCAAATGGCAGCAAGAATGAGACCTTCTAAATACACATATTATATTATAGTTTAATTAAAGGACGTACACAAGTCAATGTAAGAATGTAGACAACTTCAAAGTGACTTTACTATCAAACATATCGTATGAATACCAGTAAACACAATATGGCACACAAGTGGAAATAAGAATTATGTATCACATTACTACTGCTGTCTTTGCATCCAATCACCCGAGCACACACACAAAACATCCAATTCTACGCAAAATCCATAGTTTATATTCACAATTCCAGAAAATTCCTGCTCCAATTCTCAATAAATGCATGGCTATTTGTACATATACACACAACATTTGTAGATGTAGACACAACAAACTCATATGATACTATAGGCAGGTCTTAAAAGTGTGCAAAGTCCACCAAAACGTGTCGCAGTACGTATAGGGCAGTTGGTTGTCACCACGGATCATGGGAAATATAAATCAATATAATGGTAGATATCAAAACTGGGCAATTATAGTGGATAACTTATGGATTGCCAATCATATGACAGCATTTGAATCTAATGGATATTGGCTGTGATTTTCGGAGTCATTTTGGTTTGATAAAACTGCATGTTCCACACCTCGGATCAGTGGGTAGTGGTTTGAAACTAAACACTACACGTTTTTATGGACGTTGCGAGAATACGAGACCACATGTACACAACATCCATGGCAAATCCCTGTTCTGGCTTGCACTGTGTTATACCCATGGACATAGGAAACACTGGATGTATGGAACAGATTGATCAAGTCGCAATAGTGTGTTTATTACAGCGAGAGTCCACTGTATGTTCTTTCTATATCATAACATCCTTAAAGCTCATAAATAGTCTTTTTTTTATAAATTATACATTTATTATATATATCTGAATACATATATATATATATATATACACACACATATATATATATATATAAATATATCATACATTAGCCACAAAAACCGGCTGGTAATAACTGCATCCCATAATTAAAATTTCTGGCTCTGGCCATCATGATTCATCGACCTGTTGCTATGTATCATGGTGTTCTACACGTCTGTCCATTCTGGGGTGTGTGCATTCACTGGTAGAGTGGAGGGGTTGGCCACATCAGAACTGCAGCTTAAGCAGGTATCTGATGCGACATTGGTTCTCTCGGTAGATGAGATATTCACTCTGAGAGAAGTTGCTGCTAGCAAACTGCTTCTGTTTGATTGGGTTGCCCTGGGGCACCACCACTTCCTTGCCGTCATATGTCAGCTTCGCAGTCTTCTTGGGATCTGAAACACAAACAGTTGCACATAATACACAACTGACCTACCGATACTGAACACGTGGTGCGTTCGTGCATTCTGTTGAAAATCCAGCCCCAGAAGTATTCTGCATGACAAAAACATAAGGCGAATTTTTTAAAGTAACAAATGTATGCCGTTATGTTTGATGGATGAGACATCATGCCACAGTAGTAATTTAATTCACAACTAAACTGTTATGATCAACACTGTTGGCAAAGCTTGACGGACGTCACGCGCAAAATTACGATTGTGACGTTGGTAAACCGCGACATACTGGATACGTTAATTGTGCCCGCCTCAGTGAACTGGGTTTTAAGTCATACAGCCCTATTCTGCACACCTAAACTACCAGTCTAGGTCATATCAATCAAATTTGTGAGAAATGCTCACCTTAAACTCATCTTTCAATGTCCACTTTATTTTCTCGAATCTAATAAAATACAAGCATTTAGGAATCCATATATTAAAAGACAATACACAATACGGGTCAAAACAACGATGATGTCTGTGAACATTGTTGTTTTGTGGCACAGGTAGCCCTGATGATCTGTTGATCAACTATCGTCATAATCAGCATACTATCATTGATAACTGCCCGTAGTTAAATTTACCATCAATGCAACTCCGTTGTCACATTGACTATCAATCCTGGTTCAAGTCTGCAAATTTATGCATGTTTCTGAACAC